>JADLZN010005978.1:0-82882 GCA_018155175.1 Sinocyclocheilus anophthalmus | reverse complement strand
TTCCACTCCATCGTCAGCTTTAGTAAAATAAACTAGCTGTGGATTTTAGTGACTCACCCATGTTTTCCCCTCTCTCCTCATTTTTTCATTTTTTTTTTTAGAATAGTTGACATTTTTACTTATCGCAGATTGTTCTTTGCATGACCATTTCTATATTACACCAGAATGAAGTGAAGAGAGGTAAATGCAGACATTAGGCGCAGCGATCACCTGATAGATAGGCTTTGTGCACAGTTTGTTCAAAAGTAAAATATATAATAAATGCATTTGATTGGAAAACCAAATTCAAATGTGACATTAAAATCTGTAATGGTAATGCATGGAATTTACAGGAAAAACTCCACTAAATATAGTGTTAAAAAGGTGAGGGGGGGAGGGAAAGGGGGAGGGGGGGGGGGGGGAGGAAAGGGGAGGGAGAAAGGGGGGGGGGAGAAGGGAGGGTGTGGGGAAGGGGAGGAGTGGGAAGGTCCATCCAGGGGAGGAGTAGGGGTTGTTTCGTTGAGGGGGTGCTGGGGTCTGTGTTTTTTGGGGCGTAGTGGGGCTTTGGCAATCAGCGCTACCGATGTCCGTCAAGCTACTCCACAGTCAATCACGGGCCCCCTCCTTGCTCAGGCCCCGGGGCTTCAGCCCCGCCTAGCCCAATGGTTAATGCGGCCCTGCACACATCTGAATATTTGGGTTGAACTGTTCCAGAACTTAACCACTGATTTCTAGTTGTGTCCTCTTTTGGAAGGCCAAACAAAGTAGTTTCGCTTTCATAACAAAACCCTCTCGGTTACTCACGTAAACTCGGTTCCCTGAGATGAGGGAACGAGACATTGCTATGGGAATTACCCTTTCCTCCAAATACTACTGAAGCCTTATTGAATCACACCAGTGAAACTAGCAATGGCGTTCAAGTGCGCGAAATATGAGGGCTCCCACTCTATATAAAGCAGCGCTTGTACGTCCTCTATTCAGAATCTTGACTGAAGCAACTTGGCATTCTAAGATCCTGAGCTAGGTGACACGGCAATAAGAGCAAAGTCTCATTCCCTCATCTCAGGGAACCGAGGTTACGCGAGTAACCGAGAATGTTCCCTTTCGTTTCGGTCACTCTACATTGCTATGGGAATGTATAAAATCCCGCCGTGTCACAGCGATGGAGCCTGGCTCGACTAAGTATGTCAAGTTTCAAATACGGAACCGTAATGAGAGCGGCAATGATATTAGCGCTCTTGTTAAACAGCTCAGGTCTATAGGACCTAGTCGAAACCATGTAAAAGTCAAGGGGGGCGCGGCAACGACTAGTCACACCAGGGGCGGAGTTAACGGCGGTGAAACAGAGAATGTGAAATGGTGGCGTCTCCGGCACCATCACATATAGATTAGTTGAAGTTTGTTTAATTTCAATTAAATTATGTGTTATGATGCAACGGCCGTACCGGTGCTCAAATAAGCAGAGTATGATGGTGATCATGTCCTAAAAGATGTATAACAATCATAACAATGTGATAAGCTGATAGGGACAGCATTGAGTTAGTGGTACGTCAATACAGGGGTGTATACGACCTAGTCGAATCCACTGAGACAAGCAGCTCAGATCATAACTGAGGCTGAGTAGGCACGTGCGCTGCTCGCACTGACAGCACATGTGAGGCAAGTGACGACACATCTAGGTTATAAAACCTTGCGAAAGTGCTGGGTGACGACCAGCCTGACGCCATGCAAATGTCCTGAATAGATATGCCATTTGCCCAGGCCCACGAGGACGCGAGTCCATGGGTTGAGTGGGCCCGAACCCCTATAGGACATTTCATGCCCTTAGAGCCATAAGTCAAAGCAATTGCGTCAACGATCCAGTGTGACAGGCTTTGCTTGGACACAGGCAGGACTTTTGTGCGCCCTCTAAAGCATACAAATAGCTGGTCCGAGAGCCTGAACTGTCTACAGCGCTCTGTATAAATGCACACCGCCTGTACAGGGCACAGCAAAAGTGTATTAAGCGGCTCCGGCCCGGCCAGTGTTTTGGGATGGAAAGCAGATAGTGTTATGACCTGCGCTTTAAATGGAGGCAAAGCACTTTAGGTACACAACCCTTCCTAGGCTTTAAGTTGAGTCTGCAATCACCTGGCCCGAACTCAATGCACGAGTCGTCAACTGACAGCGCCTGCAGGTTCCCAACTCACTTAACAGAGGCCAGCGCGAGCAAGAGTGCTATCTTGAGAGAGAGCGCATGCAAGCTCGCTCATTGTATGGGCTCGAACTGGCTTTTTTTGCTCTTGAAGGAAGGCAAGAATTATTGGTATTGGGTAGTTGAATGGGTCTTCGCCCCACGACAATTTGTGAAAACTCTCCATTTATGTGTGTAAAGACGTCTAGTGGAAGGAGCCCACTCCTCTCCACTCCCCGTGGATTACCCCTCCCCTCGACAGTAAATCCGCACCGTAATTCAGGTGTCCGGGTACATGTACTGCCCGGATGGAGAGGAGGTGTCGATCTGCCCACAGAAGAATGTCTCTCGCCAGCCGCAGCAGCGGCCGTGAGCTCACGCCCCCTTGGTGATTTATAAACGCTACCACTGTCATGCTGTCCGTCCTGATGAGAACGTGACAGGTGGAGAATGTCCGGGAGAAAGCACTCGAGCGCTAGGTTTACAGCATGGAGCTCCAGACAGTTTATGTGCCACAATTTCTCTGTTTCTGACCACGTCACGAAGGCTGGTCTGCGGCCGCATATGGCTCCCCAGCCCATGCTCGATGCATCTGTTGTATGCATCAGTCTTTCTCCTGATCACTTGGCCAATAAGAACACCCCAGCGATACAGAGTCATATCGCGCCAAGGGGTCAGCGCATCCCAGCAGTCGCTCGTCACTTTGATGCGCAAGGTGCCCGTGCACCATGCGCTCTGTGGCACCCGGCCCTTTAGCCAGAGCTGAAGCGGTCGCATATGTAGGAGCCCTAAAGTTTGCACACTGCCGAGGCGGCAGCCATCTGGCCAAGCGTCCTCTGAAAGCATTTCAGCGGGGGAGAGTGTCCTAACTTGAAGACTGCGAGAGAGCTGATCAGTTTTTATGAGCACTCCTCTGACAGACACGCTTGCATAATGATTGAATTCAGCTCCACTCCTAACAAGGAGATGTTCTGGCTCGGTACCAGCATGCTCTTTTGCATATTCACAGTCAGCCCTAAACTCTGAAGATGAGCGTGGAGTCTGAGCTTGTCGGTGAGCAGCGCGCTCTCTGATTGTGCTAAGACTAACCAATCGTCGAGATAGTTCAGGATGCGCATTCTGCTCTGCTTCAGAGGAGAGATAGCGACATCCATGCATTTCGTAAACGTACGAGGGGCTAGGGATAAACTGAAGGGTAGGACTGTGAATTGGTACGCTATCCCCTCGAATGTAAATCTCAGGAAACGCCTGTGGCGAGGTGCTACCTGAATGTGAAAATAAGCATCCTTTAAATCCACAGAGATAAACCAATCTCTCGGTCTGATGTGTGAACGAAAGTGCGCGATTCAGCGGTTTCAGGTTCAAGATTGGGTCCGCCGTCTTTGGTAGCAGAAATTAGCAACTGTAGAAGCCGCTCTCGTGGTCTGCTAGGGGCACTGTCTCTATAGCGCATTTTGCGAGGAGGTTGTGTATTTCCTCTCGCAGAACTGAGACATTCCGCTCCCGTACAGTGGACATTAACACACCGTTGAAACGGGGCGGCCTGCGGAAGAACTGAAGCATGTAGCCGTTCTTTATTGATTTCATAACCCACTCTGATACCCCTGGCAGTGCCTGCCATGCTTCTGTGAACTGTGACAGTGGGCGAGGCGGACTGCACACCGTGAGGGATAACTCGCCATTGGGGGGCGGGGAGTTTAATACCACACGAGTGTGAGAGTGAGTGATGGGGGAGAGGGGAGTGAGAGGAGGAGAATTGCTTTGATATTGAGGTGAGTTTTGTATGTTTTTCGACTTTATTGCACTGCATAGTGGAACAGTCAAAACACAAACATGACAATTGCTCTTGCCACCCACAACAGGCAGGGGGGGCGTGGTGAACACACACAGCAGAGCGAGCAGACTTTTTCAGTGGCTCATCTTTGGCACTGGGTGTAGATTTCCCCCTTTGAGAGACAGCATCAGGAACGCGACTTTTATTCCGGTGCCGGTGGCCTGCCGTCTCTGTCAGGGCAGGGTTTCTGGCCCTTCGAGCCCTGACGGTGCTTCGGCCAAGGCTGTCTTGGTCTCACCACCGGATCATGTTCTCGTGGAACAGCAGCAGAAGAGGTGTGCGGTCTTCCCACGCACTGCGCTGAGGAGGAGCGGGAACGCGCAGGAGAGTTTGCGCCGACGCGCTTTGGCCGGTAGTGGTTAATAGCCTTCGACTGTTTCTGCGCTTCAACGAAGCGCTCCGTGAACGTCTCTACCGCTGCTCCGAAGAGACCTGAGGGATTCACGGGAGCGTCCAGAAGGGTCATTTTTTCAGAGTCCTTTAACTCAGTCAGAGTAAGCCACAGGTGACGATCTAGCACCACAAGATTCCCCATGTTGCGGCCGATCGCTCGAGCTGTAACTTTCGTCGCTCTGAGGGCCAGATCCGTGGCGTGTCGGAGCTCTTTGAACACTTCAGGGTCCGGCCCATCCTCATCCAGAGACTTGAGCAGCTTGGCCTGATACACCTGAAGTATCACCATCACGTGCAGTGCTGAAGTTGCTTGGCCCGCCGCGGAGAAATCCTTGCCGGCAAAGTTTGCAGTGGCGCGGCTGAAGGACAGAGATGGGCAGGGACGGCTTCTTCCATGGAGGGAAGTTTAACATACCCCACTTGGTCAGCGCTGTCCACAGAAGACAGGAGGGAGGATCCCGGGTTGTGCACTCGACTGGTGAGCGGGTACCACTCGTCCAGACGGCTTCTGGCTGGCTCAGCAGGAGGCGCCCACTCCAAACCGAGCTCATCAACTGCCTTGGACAGGATGCGTAGGAGCTTAACATCACTATGATGGAGGTCCCCCACGTCTCTGCCGTGGGGCGCAGTGTAATCCAGCAGGCTGTTAGACCACTCCTCTCTCGCAGACGCTGCCACCGAAATGGCATCATCCTCCTCTTCAGCGCCCTCCATGGCACCGAAGGAGCGATGGGAGAGGGGTGGAGAACAGCGGTCATGGAGTGCACTGGAAGAGAGGGAGCCCCTCATATTTCGCGCGCTTGAACACGCACGTGATTTGTAGGAAAAATAATTTTAGATTCGTAGTCATTTGGAGGCAAGTGTAATTCCCATAGCAATGTAAAGTGACTGAATTGAAGGGAATCACACACAGCCTTCTCCACAAATGGCGGCGGCGTAGCAACATACTACATGAATCAAGTTTACGCCTTCCTTCTTTGTGACCTTTGGTCGGCGTGATGTAGACATGTGGGGGCGTATTAGAATGAGCCGTTTCGGGAAGGCATGGTTGACTCTTAACTTTTATAAAGAATATCTCTTTGGATTTGAGACTTTAATCTTTGCAACGTTACAGATTATCTTTATGCACCAAGAGCTTGTAACACTCCAAAGAGTGTTACAAAAATCGCATCATATGACCCCTTTAATAATAGACTTCACTGTACTGATGGGATGGTTGATACAGCGGCTCTGACGCTCCGACGCAGTTTTCAAAGCACCATTGTATCACACACTGTGCCGATGCTTGTATCGAATTGACAACATCACGTGACTGATGATGTTTGAAGCTTCGAACGTCATGCAGTATTGGAAGGTCGGGACAGCTGGTTTGAAAAAATTTACGCTTCGCGACCCCACCTGATGCAAGGGACTGTAACCTCAACACCAGACAGAAAGTGAATTATGTTTTATAGCTGGGGTCTCAGAGACCCCAAGCAGAATTTAAAGGTTAAACAGCTCACCCAAAATATATTTTTTTCAGCTACCTATGTCAATTATTAACTATGATCACATTTGCATATATCAATATGTGAATCCGTTGACCAGGCTACACATGACACGAGTTCTGGTCTCATTGGCACAAATTAATTTAGATGAGATTATATCAAATTAGTTGGAACTGTACTGATCACAGATTGATTCCACTCTTGTACAGAGATCGTCTTACACTGGGAGATACGAGTGTCTGTATTACTTACTATTGGAGAAAGCGTAACGGTTAACTTGGATCATGTGTGCCTTATCTACCAATCACATTACAGCCTTGACATCATTGAATTTCAGTCAAGAGTTGTGTGACACTCAATCGCCATTTACTGATACCATAGGAATGAATGAAAAGTGCTGTAAGCCGAATCCCACGTGTCGCAAAAAGTCACCATTACACCATTTTTTTCGGTGTAAACTCTAAAAATAGTTAAATCCAAAAGTATTGTTTAGTGTAAACATGTTGACGATTAGCAGGTAGGCTGTCGATTCATTAAATGATAAGATGTTTCCTGTAAAAAGATGTTTATTCAGTGTAGTGAATCCTCTCCTCCATTGACATCCATTAAAAAAAAAAGGCCTCTGGTCTCCTTTCCAGTGCATCCATCTCCTGTCTTGTGCCTGTCCACAACTTTATCCCAGAGAGCTTTTGACATATAACTATTTTCAGGAAATATCTTTTTTAGGCTTACGATCAGGGTTAGGTGATTCTACACCCTTGGTAATCAGCTATCATTTCACACTGATTTCAGGAATAAATTATGAGTAAGGTTAGGTTAGGGGAGGGGATTGGGTTAAGTCTATATTTTTGAACAATAATGTTGATCCAGGAACATGTCTTACTTAGCAAAATCACGGCGACCGTTTAAGCTCACACACTGAGTTTCAAGTCATTTTTTAAAGGAGGTGGTGATCCTTTGTCCCAACTCATTGATCCGTTTTTTGATTTTTTTTTCTGCCATGTTGGTGTTTTTAAGCTTTTTTTTCAACTGGATGTGTATAAGTGAGTAATAAGTGGATAAAACAAACACGGTGTTCTCTTCCATTTCAGGCTGCAGCAACAAATGTGTTTTTTAAAGGGGTGATTCTTTTCTATACGCACGGTTTAAAGTCATTCTTAGTAACTTACAAAATTACAATTTAGTAAAACTAGCCATACTGTTAAACTCTAATATCCCATTCTACAACCATGTACTTTATGAAATGCTTATAACTTGGCAAAGAGAAAGAGCAAGCAAAACTTCTATTTATGAAATTCAATATATAGCAGACTTTATAGTATATAAACAAGACAATGTAAACACTCTCAAATTTTGAAAAATAAACTTACAGCAGCCAACATGACTGAACATATTTCACACATATTGGCCCATTCAGAAACTTTAACAATGTAGGCCATTATAAACTAATATAAAATTAAGGAACTTTTACAAGGTATCCTATTGTTTTAACAACACAGGAAAAGGTCAGACGATCGGCCTCTGAGGTTGCAATACGACCCTTCTGCCTGTAAAAATATGAAGAGTGTACATTGTATCAAACCTCTAAGAATAACAAAAAAAAAAAACAGAAAAGACAACTACCATTCAAGAATACTGCTGGTGGCTCACAGTTTTGGATCTGGTAGTGATTGCCTTTCTTATTGCATCAAATCAATATCCAGTGCAGATTCATGATGCTGACTTCAAAAGAGAACACCAAAACTGAACATTCTGAGCTAAACTCAAACTCTGAACACAACACATGCAAATGCATGAACACGAGCTCCGTCATAATTCTCCATAGTATTATTACATGGTTGTTTTCTCCCATTAAGTACTCTTTAGACCTTCTGAGAACACTGAATGCTTGAATCCTAATGCTAACAAGGAACATCATGCTCTTCACCGTCCCCCCCCCCCCCCCCCCCCCTCAGTCACACTACTTTCACTGTAGTAGTACTTGTGCGCAGTGTTAGTGAGGGTCCAGCCACTGGCCCTGAACTCCAAGATCTCCAGGAGCAAGAGTCTTGTCATGGAGCTGAGGTCTTCCTGAAGAAGAAAACCATCCCGTAGCAAATAGAACAGCTGATTCATGCGCTGGGAGTTTGTTTGCTCCAGCTGCTCACCGACACGATGGAGCTGTACAACCAGGCAGTCCACCTGTTAGAAACACAAAGTATATTCTTGCATTTAGCGGTCATGGATCCAGAATAAGCTTAAATTTGTTAAAACTGTCTTTTGCTACTTCCAAAATCATGTACAGACAGAGTAGGTGCTACATTCAACAATCCACATACTACAAGCAAAGTCCAATAGTAGAGAGTGCATCTCGGGGTTCTGGTGCTGTAAGGTCAAGGTGCTCTCTGGTCTAGGGTTTATAACGGTCCATCAAAGAATACTTCAGAATGACCATGGCACTCTTGTGAATTAAAAAGCCGTTTTCATCAAATGGCTACATTCAAGAAATCTAAAACTCTGTTTTAGAGTTTTTAGATTTCTTGGATGTAGCCATTTGATAATAAAGGCTTTTTAATTCACATACTATATTTGCATAGGGATGTCAATTAGTGCTGTTTGACGATACGAGTATCGATACAGCTGGCCCTGTATCGATACTGTGGCACGTGTGCAGCAGTGGACCATGCTTAATTTTACAACGTTTAAAATTTAGTAGAAAAGTGCGAGGTTTCTAAAAAAATTAGTAAGAATCTGTTTAATCTGGCTGCAGAGGAACACAATGGGGTTTCCTGATATAAAGAGACGTAATCCCCAAAACAGAGCTTCACACTTGCGCAATACAGAAATATCTGCTAAGTGTGTTACTTGTTTTTGTCAACCTGGCAACCATGTGTACATGCTCTCTCTCCACTGTTTAAATGCGCTTGCTTTCTGAAAACACAGTTTAGCTTGCAGTTTAGTGATCTCCACTTCAAGTCTATTCTCAGAAAATGTGATTCATCAACTGTTCATTTAAGACACACACAGAGAGAGAGAGAGAGAGAGAGAGAGAGAGAGAAAGAGAGAGGCTGTGTATGTATGAATTACCACCGTTTTGCCGCGTTTCTCTATTAACAGTGAAGCTGTGGCTTTTCCTTTAGAAACAATGATGCTATCAGCTCCTTGTTGAGAAAGATAATGTAGCTCTTGAGCGATTAAGCTATTTAGTTGATAAAATTGTGGGGCAGCGCTAAAAAGTTCGGCCACAGCATGATCGGTGTGTGTGACTGCACTTAACACCAAACTGCTTCTGTTTCACACAAATGCTGGCACAGACGTGCATGTTCGGCTAGAGTCGCTTTGAACTCGTGCATCTTCGGAAGCGGAGCTGCACGGAAAGTTACAAAAAAAATGTGGAAGATGTTGTGCACACCGCCACGCGAAACAACGTCGCGCGCACCTAAGCGAACTTGCGGACGCCTAAAATCAGCCTTGATTTTCAGCCTTGTGTGCGTTAGATACAGTGTAGACAGCGCGTTAGTTTAGAACTCTTCTAATTTTTTTTAATTGTAGAGAGTGTGTTAGTTTGTGCAATGATAACCTACCAGCAATGTAAATTATTTTTTAAATATATTAGAATGAGTACATTACAATATAAATGTATTAGAACAAGTACATTATTATTTATGGGCTTAAAAACAAGATGCAAACAATCAAAATACCTGGTGGCGAGTGCCCAATGTAAACATGAAACATATGCAATTACCTATATTGTACTGTGGTACAGTTATGGAGGCCCTTCATAATGCAGAGGTCAACTGCCTGCTCTGCCAATAGTTAGAAATGGCACTATAGTAAGCAGTGTTTAATAAACAGCTGTTTTTCTAAATTCTGCTGAGGTGAAATTCAGTGCAGTCATGTATCGTGATATGTATCGTATCGTATCGTGACTTTGCTGGTGATGCACAGCCCTAATGTCAATGAGTAATTGATTAATCACTTTTAATAATACAATCGATTAGGCTTATCTATTGTTGATTCATCAATTTCAGCACAAAATTGTGATTAGATGGTTAAGTACAGCAAGACAATAAGAACTTTATTTTGTAATTATTTACAGTGACGTTACTCTGCCTCTCTACTCATAAAAAGCACTTTATTGTATGTTTAAATGAGTGCTGTTAGTGATGAATCAGAAGAAAGCGCTCACTGTATGTTGTTAAAAGCTGGAATACACTACACTACTTTTGCAGATTTTTGCCCCAATTTGCAGTCTGGAGGAGTCAAAGCTAGTTGCATGAAGTTATATTCAGTCTGCAGATTTGAAACTGATTTAGCAGAAAATGCAGAGTGAAATGCAGAGCACAAATGGGACACCATACTTGTCTACATGTCATGTCACTTTCACATTGTGTAGTGCAGTGGTTCTCAAACTTGGGCACAAAATTCTGAGTTTTGGCATTCATTTAATTCTACCCCAACTTAAAGTAACATTAAAAACGAACATGTATTTCTGACGAGCAAAATGTCGCTTCCAATGTAAAAACAGGAAAATGGGGGTGCCGTAAAGTGTCAAATACATGATATCCAATCAGCTTACTTACCTCATCTTTTGCGGTCACAACTGACTGCATCCACACAAGCATATACTGCGTTAGCAAATTGCGCTGCTGTTCAATAAGTAGATCTTCACTTAATAGCATGAAGAGCAAATATTGACACGCACTGTACACTGAGATCGATTTAAACTCTCTCTTCAGACACAAACCCTGTGTTATTGTTTTCGTGTTTAAAATACAAGCAAGAATGCAAATTTCTTTCCTTGAATATCCAAACGGCAATTTTTTTTACAACAGTTCAACAAAAAAGGTAATATTAAGTGAACATTTTAAATGTAGCCTACATTTTAAACAGAATATTATCATGTTTGTTCTATTTTGCAACGAAATAATAGTTCCAACGAAATCCGTATCATCTGGTGTGCATCTCCAAGCAACATACAGCGGTGTTTCATTAGTGAACGAATCTGCAGCTTTGAACGATTTGGAGAGTCCATGATTAATAACCCATTCACAACTACAGCATTTTGCTTCGTTACTGAATGAATTAATTCATTAATTAATTAATGATGCGACACCTGGCTCATTAAGACAGCGGCTTGCCGCCACCTATTGGCGGTGTTATTTTTAAATCTACAACGCGGCTATCACACTCTTAAAAATAAAGGTGCTTCAAAAGGTTCTTCAAGCGATGCCATAGAAGAACCATTTTTGGTTCCAGAAAGAACCATTCATTCAAAGGTTCTTTAAAAGAACCATCTCTTTCTTACCTTTTTATAATCTGAGGAACCTTTTTTCACCACAAAGAACCTTTTGGGAAACAGAACGGTTCTTCAGATGTTAAAGGTTCTTTATGGAACGATTTAGACAAAAAGGTTCTTCTATGGAATCGTGAAGCACCTTTATTTTTTAAGAGTGCACTTCAATTGCCATCAGCTTCTTATATTATTAATACACTTAAATGTTAAGAATATGACATAAAACATGACATAATTAATAAAGATAGAAAATATTTGCCTCTATAAAAAGGTAAAACAATGCACCTGTAAATCAATTTAAGGGGGCAAATAATGTCCTTTAATAGAAAAGGTGTGACTGTGGTCTAATGGCGCTTTTCCACTGTGTGGTACGACTCGGCTCGGCATGGCTCAGTACGGCACGGTTTGCGTTTCCACTGCAGTTCAGTACTGTTTTAGAGTGGGCGGGATTATTCACATTATAGTTGCGCCGCCTCTATTGCCATGACTCCTAAAAAAACGTTTTCATTTTTGCGTCGCCCCATCAAGCTCTCGCTGGTCTGCTCCTCTGCTATCAACGAGAGGAAGTCTGTACTTCCTCAACAGACAACAAAACTTTTTGGTTGTTAAAAAAAAAGTGCGCTCGTTCAAAACAGTTGCGTTCGATCCTTCGCTGGTTGTGCTGATTTAAATTTAGCGGTTCTTTTGTGTTTGTGTCGCACGTTCAGTGACGCAGCGTAATGATCGATTCTCCCTCCCGGCAATCCGTGATCAGCAGAGTTACACGTCACGTTTTGGTAACGGTACGGTTCACTTGTAACCCCAACCGAGGTGGTACTAAAAAAAGTACCAGGTAGTTACTGTACCCAGTGGAAAACCCCCAAAAAGTGAACCGTACCGAGCCGTACCATGCAGTGGAAAAGCGCCATAAGTGGAAGAGAGGGGGTACGCAGAAGAATGTTAAATGCCCCAGGGGGTAAGCTGCTGTAAAAAGTTTGAGAACCACTGGTGCAGTGTATGATGGGCAAAAACTTTAGCGTCAGACTACGATTCTATGCAATCAGTAGATATCAAACATTTTTTATGTGCACATAAACACAGAACACAATTCATATGTGTCATATGCCTACCAGCAACATGTTTCTGTCTAAGTTTGTTTGGAACCTCTTGAAAGTCTGGTAGTGTATGGTCCTCAGTTGTTTAGTGATTGATAAACAGTTTTTCCATTGTCAAGTGGCCTACGGTGTCAGTCATTTATGAACAATCTCTCACTGTTTCATGGGATTGCAAAAAATCTTTTGGACGCGCACTTCAGAATATCGACAGAACTCATGAGTCATCTGGGTATTTTTCAACTACAGTTTAATGAATACTGTAAACTTGGATTACTCCTAATTTCAACTGTACAACTGTAAATATTCCACTAAATTATTTTACAAGTATAAAGCTAACATTAGTTTGTCCTCTGACATTCTTAAAACCTGTAGCCAGTGTTGGGGGTAACGCATTACAAGTAACGTGAGTTACATAATCAGATTACTTTTTTCAAGTAACTAGTAAAGTAACACATTACTTTTTAATTTACAAGAGAATATCCGAGTTACTTTTTCAAATAAGTAACGCAAGTTACTTTTTTTCTCCAATTTATTGATTGACAGCTCTCCTGTCCCCATGTTGAGAGAAATCAGATGTTATTGTAGTTCTAAAATAAATATGAATATGTATTAATTCATCTCACTCCAAAAACAAAACACAGATTCAGTATTCCTCAAAATGAATAAAAATAACGCAACTCAGAATATGACGCAAACCTGCGATAATTAAATGTTAAACAACACAAAAATCCTTTATGTATTTAATCCCGTTCTATTAACAATGTCTGCTTCTGACCTTCGTGATCCAGTTCAACCATACTAATAAGCACAAATTACTCTAGACGATCATTTGTGTGTCTTTTTTTATTGCTGAAGTGTGTTGAAATTTCTTCTTCTGCATTCCACTGTACGGACATAAATGTACTTTTCCTTCAGCCTGAGGCTTATTTCACTTTTGGTGTGAAAAGGCTTTTATATTTGCCAAAAATATAACTTTTTTTATTTTAAATAACGCAAGCCCTGTCCAGATTTAAAAAGTAACGCAAAAGTAACGTAACGCATTACTTTCCATAAAATAAACTAAGGTGTAAGTAGTTTTTTTTTTATGAGTACCGCATATTTTAATCCTAGAGACTGGGCATCCATCAATTTAATAACAGCCAGGAACAAGAACAGTTTTTTCCCACAGGCTGTATTCAGTCTGAACAATTAATCTTTCGTAATTATACATCATCCATCACAACTAGCATAGTATATTTATATTAAACTGCACATATGTATATAACATATCTATCTGCACACTAATAAACATATCTTTACATTTATCTAAACAATTACATTTTTTCCTATACTTCTATTTCTGTATATAGTACATTATTCAATTTTTCTTTTTTTCTTATTATATTAGTTTTATATTACATCCCTACTGTGTTATTCCTATGTATGTCTACACTATCATGTATGTCTGCACTATGTTTGTACTTTCTTCTACACTGGAAGCTCCTGTCGTCAAGTCAAATTCCTTGTGTGTGTAAACATACTTGGTAATAAAGCTCTTCTGATTCTGATTCTGATTCTGATTGTAATGCATTACTTTTAAAAGTAACTTTCCCCAACACTGCCTGTAGCATAAAATCTATCACGCATTTGACAACATTAATTTGAAACAAGGTTAAGATTCCAAAGCAGCAGAGCAGACATTCAAAAATTCTTCCCAAAGTGAAATTTACATCTACATGGCTGAAATACATCTTACCTCTTCCTCATTCATCAAGGCATCAGGCTGAGCCAACCTAAAGAGGCAGTCATATATTGGATCCACAAGGGCCACAAGAGGTGCATTGTTCACCTAAAAATAAAACATCATATTAGCAAGTCTAAAACCTTGTGGCAGGAAAAAAAAAAAAAACTTGCGAGTGATATCTTTTACCTTGATGTAATCAAATATGCTGCAGATAAATGTGACCAAACACACCCACTCCTGCACTGAGCGGTTTCGGGTCTCCTCTCTGGCAGTGAACTCTTGCTGTAGACGCGTCAACAGATTTCGCCTGAATACACTAGTTGCAGCTTTCTGAACTTCTGCCTATTTAGTGATTAAATGATCAAAATAAAAAAAAGGGGTTTCAGTGGAGATTGATTTCATCCTGTGTGTTTTTGAAGACAGCAGCAACAAAGAACATATGTAGGCTCATGAAAACAGCTTTATGTTTTGACTAGGTCACTAGTTCATGAACAACATAAGAAAGACTTACCTGGACTACAGCATAACACATGCGGCCAGCATCTTTACAGAATGAGAGGTCTTTCAATGACTGGTCTACAATAGCGTTAGACAGCTTCTCCAAATCAACCGTCTTGGGATCTGTGAAGAAGTGGTGGAAAATAAATGAATTTGTTCTTTGAAAGTTCTTAGCCTGCAGAGCTAAACTAATGGTATGTTGTTGTTTTTTTCAAAATCTTGCCAATGCATTTTAATGAGCTATCAGAGGAAGTCAGGTAAAGTTTACATACCGGCAATCGCTTTTTGAACCATAGTCTGAGTTACTACATCAAGAGCAGTCCATGCTGAATCCATGCTGCTAGGGATTAGAAATAATATAAACTCATCAGAACAGGGCAACGATCACAGACATAAAATAAACAAATTGATTAATGTAACACATAAATATAAAATCATTTGCACTGCATGACAACAAAACAGAACATGACAAGGTTCGCTCGCGTGCACATCTTGCTGCAAACGCCGAGCTAAATGTTTTCAAATGAGCACACATTCTAGCCTCGTTGAAAAATACATTTGTCAAAACATTTATGTCCAATATCACTCTCTTACTTCAAACGCTGCACGGGGGAATCCTCGCGCTTGTTTGTTCGATTCGTTTCCTTATGTCTTGGGACTCGCCAGTGCGCATGCGCTTTTAGACGTGTCTCCGAATTCTATTCATTTGGTGGATTTCAACACTGACATGCACACATCACCAACTCATCTTATCATTATACTATTAAAATCAACTAATGTGTATTCAAGTATTATTAAATATTTAAGCAATTTCTGTAAACTATTTATTTAAATATCACAATATTACTGGTTATCTGTGTGCAATTGTAAAACAAACAAAAAAAAACTTTCTTTTGCAAGATGTCACCAGGGGGCGACAAAATAACAAGTATAAACATGTAGAGGTTGTTGGTGGCTCCAACCAACCGAGACGAGAGAAAAGAGTCTGTCGGAATTGTCATTTGAAAATGCATGAACCTTTTATGCTACTGTGTGTTTATATGATTTACATGTTGCTCACAAAAACTTTTTTTTTTTATGTGGACACAGTTATTGTCATATAGTGAAAGATTTGACTGAGAAGAGAGTTCTAGGTATAGTGCAGAGGTGTCCAGTCCTGCTCCTGGAGGGCCACTGTCCTGCAGAGTTCATCTCCAACCCCAATTAAACAGACCTGAACCAGCTAATCAAGGTCATACATACATATACTAGCAGTCAATTTTATTGTTTAGCTCTGAATTCTGCGTATATTGTAAATACTGTAATACATAACTTGATTTACACAATTTTTAAATAATAAATAAAATGAACACTTAAGACAGGTAAATGTTATGAAATGCATTTCACTCATAATCTACACTGTACAGGTGTACACAAACGCCAGTATTATGAAACTGCACTATTCAGACAGATTCAGACAGATATTTCTATTGTTGAGGTTTGCAGCTGATAAAATGGTTTAGTATCAACATAAATCATTATTCCATTATGACACAGAGATAAATACATCTCATTTCTAAGTGTACAAGCAACACAACTCATCATACATTGAACATTTAAAAAACAATTTGAATTTGAAGAAAAATTACATTGACAGAAAGAATCTGTAAGGCTACAATCCTTTGATGTATATTAGCTTTACACTTTAAAGATAAAAATTAATAATTCAGCATTAAAAAGTGGCTTACAGATGCATACGCTTGATATTTTTCTTTTAGTAAATCAGGGCAACATAAAGAAAAAATGAACTCAAAAACAGAAACAAAAGTAACAACCTCAAATTACATCATAAACAGTGTGCAGCCCTCAGCTTCAAAAAGAGGCACCTAATGCCCCCCATAAAGTCTGATAAGGAACTTTCATGACATTACAAAACATGCATAATAAGTAATCCATCTGAGCAAGTTCAGCCCTTTGTTAGCACAGTTATACGGCATCATTCTTGATGGCACAAAGTCCAGATCATTGAATTTTGTTCACTACTAAGCAGATATATCAAACGTTTGAGTTTTTTTTTCTCACACAAAAAAGGATCTGTACAAGTGCATTGGGAGGTTTCACGGAAAGTATCTTTATTCTGTGCAATTTATACAGGAATCATCTAGAGTAACCAACATACTGAAAATCCCAAATGGAATTATACCCAGTGCCATTTTAAAGGGATTCATCAAATGCTTCAAATTTGTTACATTTAATCACTGTTCTGCTACAAAGGCTTTGGCACCATTACATTATTTTCAAGCTATTTTGATTTAAAGGTACAGTTTACCCAAAAACACCAATTCTGGCATCACCTTCATGATGTTCCAAACCTGTATGCCACTTTCTTCCATGCACATTTCTGATATTTCTTCTACAGAATCATACACATTTGGAACAAATGAGGGTGAGTAAATGACAGAATTTTTATTTTTGTGTAAACTATCTCTTTAAGACAAATATATGAATATGTGTAAGTTTACTTGACTATAGTATGAAATGAAATTATAGGGCATAGTGAAATTATGCTTGATCATCCCACACCAGATAACATAGTAACACTATTTCTGGAAAGATGACAAAAGACAAATACAAAAATCAAGCATGAAAAATGCTTGATGCATTTTAACAATACAAATCAAGCATAACACGGTGTTTTAAAATGAATCCTGGTTCAAAACTGTACTAGTATTGTGACATCGTGGCTTTCCTTCACATAAAATAAACATTTTTGTTTGTACAGCTGATGTCTTGTAACATGAAATAAATTTGCATATGAAGCAAAGTTGATGTGATACACAGTACATGAACAAAATATCAGTCTGGAGCATTTTTCTCACACAGTCAATAGTGCTTCTTAAAATGTCAACCACTCCAAACAGCACAGTCTTTATTTTTCCGGCCAATCGACAACTATGTCACCAATTGAGCCTTTTCTCTCCATCACTCTGTGGTTTCTGTTTCCATGGCAACCCAGCTGGAAGTCTACAGGTGCTTTAAGCAAGCAAACATTTTCTCTGAAAGTTACATGTTTTGATTGACAGGAGTGACATAATTGCGAGGGAACATTCCGTTCTGTTCGTGACAAGCCCCCTTCCACCAATTAGGATCCGAGTTGTCCAGGACCTGGATAAAATCTCCACGCCTGAAACCCAGCTCTCCATCCTCTTGAGGGTCGAAGTCAAACAAAGCTTGAACATATGTGGAATGCTGTGGAACAAAAGTAGAAATGTTGAGAATTATGACAATATTGCCTTGAATGTGGTCTAATGCCTGGCTGTAACTGCAATCATGACTGTGTTTAGATTAGTTTATTGGAGTAATACTTGGGGGGTATACTGTAAGGTGTGTATATATTATATATAAGAATAATCGTATATATATATATACACTAGGGGTGTAACTTTCTAATAATAATGATACATTTTTTATTTATACAGTCAAATATACAATGTTATTTTACATTTGATTACTTTATTCAATTTCTGTACCTAAAAACTAATTTTAGACCTACCTAAAAAAAACTGAAAAGCACTGTTTATTTTATTTGTACCTTTTACAAGTGTGTAAATAAAAAAAGAGACCACAATGGAGTGTATTTAAAAA
The DNA here is from genome assembly GCA_018155175.1 of Sinocyclocheilus anophthalmus. Lineage (NCBI taxonomy): Eukaryota > Metazoa > Chordata > Actinopteri > Cypriniformes > Cyprinidae > Sinocyclocheilus > Sinocyclocheilus anophthalmus. Next base: position 64,802 of record JADLZN010005978.1, on the reverse strand, counting down.
CCCTATTTTGTGTGGAACTACTTCCTTCCGCCATGGTTTCCAGTTTGAGTTTAACAGCTGGAAGCCCAAGCCCCGTTACTAATTCGAAAACATCACTTTAGAACTAGTAACGTAGGAACGTTCATTTGATTCATTAAAAGCTTATTGTATTACTGTACTAAAAGCTCAATCTCATATTCAGAATAAAACATTTTGAATGTCCGCTGAGGAAATTATTATCTTTGTCTTACTATCCTTTCATCTGTTAAAGAGTGACAGTGCTGCTCAGTGCATTTGTTGGCTGCATCTTACAAGGTGTTGTTGAAAGTAAAAATAACTTGTTTACCACCCTGTTTCAGTCTTTCAATATAAAAGCCTTTACTGCTGACTCACTCGTAAAAACAGTCTCGTTGCCATCTAATGGTGGAAAAATTTAACTAAAATCACAATCACAAACACACCATTACTAGTGTAGTGTTAATAGTATTACATACTAAATACTACTATTAAATACTACTATTATTTATATAAATATTATTTATTGAATAATATTTAATAAACCACATCAACAGCCAACATAAGGCTGCTTTCGGAGGATTCATGAGCACTGAACGGCTGCTGATGCCCTAGAACTCACATCCCCAAAAATGTCGAAGCAATTTTTCAAATAGACGATGTCTTTATTAACAAACCATTTATTTGAAGTCTAAACAAGTACATTCATTATTGCCTAAAAACTCTTAAAACTACATTTCGTGACACAAAAACAGTGGGCATCCGACATGACACTCGCTGTGAGAAATACTGCAAGCGGAGTGATCCAAACGGTGAAACGGTTGGAGTTTAGTTATCACTAGAATATCAATTGCATTTCTGGAAAAAGTTCTCAGCCAATCAGATTTGAGGACCAGAAAGAACTGAAGTATATATATGGGCGTTTCTTCAACTAGGGGCACTTTTATCCTTGTGAAGTTGAATAAAAAAAACTTGTTCAAAAGTCACGTAACACAGTCTCATAAGTTTAAATAATTTGTCTAGTTTTAAGGTCTGTAAGAGGACAAACTTAGATTACAAGAGGAATTGTTAATATTTTACATTTTTTCCAACCTGCAATGAACGAATGTCATTTCCACCACATCTCAATATACAGCTGTTATTTAAAAATAGAATAACTTATGCCACTCAAGAATTGTCTAAGATCATTTTTGTAACTAGTTTTACCAGTTTTTCCACAATGTACAATAATTATACATTTGTCAATGAGATAAATGAACTGCCCTAAGGACCAAATGCTGAACTGTACACCTGTCACACTATGAAATGTAATATTGGTTTGGGTAAGAGCTTATTAGAAAATAAATACCTTGAATTTTTATATTAAGTAGAGCATGATCTCATAAATTGTGGATACATTTTTAATGTGTGATGAGAACTTTTTAAATATTTTTTTAAAATGTGTGTGGTGATGGAAATGCCAGGGTGTTGTGGAAATGACAATGAATGAACGTGAATGTAGAGAAACAGTAGAGATATTTATTAGAAAAATTCTTAAACTTATCACACTCAATTAACAAAGTCATTAAACATAACCACACCTGTTTTTAGTGTAGTGCTGAGTTTGATGTATAAAACTGATTTGTCTCAAAGATGAACGGTTACAGTGCATACTGTAAATAACTGACACAACTGATGGCAAGGCAAAAATATAAGCAATAAATGATGCATCAAAATTTCAACATTGTGAGATAATCATGAGGCTATATAATTGTGAGAGTTTGATACTGAAATGCTCTCATTGGTCTCTTTTTTTATCTCCTCTCGTCTATTTCTTTGATTGATTCTCCATTGTCTGATCTGCAATTGCTTTTACTACTCCTTTTTCTTTTTTCCTCAGGTATCTCTCCCCGTCTATTTTAAGTCTCTCTTCATATTTTATAGGGCCAGCTTTTATTTTGTCCCTATAGGCCTGTGACCTTTCTTTTGTTGTCTTAGGTGGCATCTTAAAAATAGATAAAAATGAAATAAATTAATATAAAAGTAATATAATTTAGAAATAAAAATAATATCATAATATAAATATAAAAAGTATTGTAATATATTATAATATAAAAAGTATTACGCAGATCTACTCTCGCGATCCATATCAATTGTACTTTGTAACCATAAATGTCATTTCCACCACGGAGGGCAGTGTGGTGGAAATGACTGTGGCGGAAATTACATTTCTGTAGTTTTTTGTGAAAAAATAGAAGATAGCTTCACTGATTAGCTTTGAATTAATACTTATCATTTCATGTATGCAAAATACTCTTATTTAACTTAAAATTTTTAGCTTTTTAAAAACACCCTTGAAGGTACAGCATGTTTGGAAATGACGTAGAATAAATATATGAACTGATCAAGCAATATTTACCTTGATTTTTCTTCATTTGTTGTTGATACAAAATTTAAATTCCCTCCATGTCCAACATGTGCTCTGATGTCACTGAACATTTCCATAGAAGCCACCTGAACAATCTTTCACACAAACTTTTTAAAGGGACATTACAGTGTTGTGGTGGAAATGACACCAATACTGTGCGACAGCTATATTTTGTATAGAAAGTAATATTGATCGTGGTCTCACAATAAATACTATTATGTATTTTAATTATTTTACTAGTGCTTAATTCAGGTACATTAATAGTTACCAGATAAGTCATATTTTTAAACTGTATTTTCATTGTTGAAGTTTAAAAGTCTGGGTGTGCGACAAGGAGAAAACAGTGATTCTGACACCTATAAGGAGGTTGAAAAGTATGAAAAAATCATAATAGAAAGGTAGTACAAAGTTTTTAAGGTGGTTTTATTGTTAGTTTGACTAAGAAAGAGGAATTTGTCCAAAATTATATGTATTTTTATAAATATGACCAAATAACATAAAAGTGCCCATAGTCTAAGAATCACCCATACATAGCTGAATATATATTTATTTAATAGTGATGGGAAGTCCGGTTCTTTCCGCGAACTGGTTCTTTCAGACAGTTCGTTTCAATGAACCGGTTCACCAGTTCTTTTACGTAATGACTTCAATTCATTCGTTCATTTTCCAGTAAGTTTTATCTGTTATTAAATAAACTTAGTCAAATTCACCCCCTCATTCAAGTCCTCTGTTCACTCGCGCTCATAGTATATTAATATCAGATCACAGCATCAGTTTTAGCTTCACGCATACTCAGTATCTCCAGCTCATCGGTTCTCAGTATGTCGAACGTGTCCGAAAGAAACGGTTCTCGGTTCAGTGTACTGGTGATTCGAGAATTGTTGACTCGAGAACCTTTTGTGCTTGTTAGCAGTAAACCGTCGTATACACGCATGCTCAGTATATCAGCTGCTCGTGCTCATCGGTTCTCTCGGTCTGCACAGTTACAACATATACTACAGGATATAGGTTTATTTCGAGTCATAGAGACTTGTCAGGCATGTCTAAAATTGAGAAACATTAGACAATTGTGGATCACTGCTGACTCGAGATGCGATCTGTTTTGAACGATTCAGTTCGATTTGGTGAACTGGTTCGACCGGTTCACTAAAAAGAACCGGTTCAAAAGAACGATTCGTTTTATAAACTCTTACTCAGAGGATAGAACGTTGGTGCAAATGTTGGTTTTAAGTATTTATGTTTTAAGTATTTGTAAGTATTTAAAAGTATTTACGATAATTCTGATACATATAAAATATTTTCCAGCACTGATTCAGTCCTACCTGTGGAACCTGTTCAATGTCCCTGAGGAAAATGGGCTGATTCCTGGACACAGAAGTGGACCGATGATAATCCACTAAAGAGTTTAATGAGTTAAATTTGACCACCCACAAAAAGTATTTTCCTGCTCCATCCCGTAAGACTTTGAAGTGCTGGACATCATTCCCAAATCTACAGGAAAGGGAAAACACACAGAGTATAGAGAATTACATCATAGTCGGCTACATTTACAACACTTGGATATTGCAATTATTGTGAAGAACTCTGCACTGTTCAGTTTATCATGAGCTCTGAGGTCTGCTACTATCTGTGGAGAACCGTTTGAATGATTCAGACAGTGTTGGCCTAGTTTAGAAACCACACAACAAGAATTTGCAATAACACACAAATAAAGTGCTGCGAACGGCCATATTTTGTGCTGCATTGCATCAATTATTCATTGACATGCCCCCATTTACAACAACAGATTCAATTACTGCATCACAATTTCAAAAGCAGCAGCCTTTGTTTCTATGTGTTCATTACTAGGACTTCAGAACAGTCATGTACAAATTGGCAAAACATTAGAATCGAATCGAATCGAATGACAAATACATACTTGACAGACAGCGAGAAGTCTCCAGGTGCACTCTCACTCTCTCTAATGAGAAATGCTCCATCGTGTCTCTGTTTATTTAACATTTCTTCTGCCTTTGCACGGGGAATCTTCCCATAAAACCAGCTGCGTGTTCAGAACAAATACAAAAGCAGTAGTTAAAGATACTTTGTAGAATGCACTGTTGACATACATGAGTTTTGGATTTAGAGATTGCAAAGCATTTATGAGACAGGGAATCTCATCTTTAATGTATCAAATATATAATATATAATATGACCAGGTCTACTGGATGGACAGTAGTTGAACTTGAGTATTAGAAATACAGAGTGTGTTTATTGTGTTATTAGTGTATATTGTATATTCAGTCTTGGGGGTTACTTTAAAAATATATTCCATTACAGTTACAAATGACTTAATTAAAAAAGTATCCAGTAACGTAATCCAAGCACCACAGTATGAAAGTAAAGTAATCTGATTACTTTCCTTCATTACTTTCCTTCAAGGTCACATATGTAAATAAATTCAAGTAAAAGCAATATAATCCAAAATACTTATATTTATTATGGATATGATGCAAAATATAACCTATTTGATGCACAATATTAAATATTTAAGAAAATGCCATGTAACTATGCTGTAACTAAATGCTCTGCTAATATGAAACCAGAACACAACAGAAATGTTTTCGCAACAGAAAAATACAGAATACAAATTTGCATTTTTCCTCAAGCAAATATAAGAACAGATGCACTGAATTATGTTAACATTAAACAACGCTAATAATATTGTACTATTCAAAATTTCTGCAAAGTTTAATACTGTGAAGTTTTGCGGTTAGCAGCATTTGGCATATCTAATGAAAGACTGTGCAGAAATGTGCATTCAAACTGTTCATTCAGTTAAAACCTAACGCTTTGGGCAAAACTTTCTGTTGTAACAAAGGACTTTCTCCATGTGGTCATCGGACATTCTGCTTCGACATGGTGGTAGTACATGTTTCTGTTTTGTATTCCCATTTTCCCTTGCTGATCTGTTCCATTAGTTGTTAATCAACTCCACACCTGTTTCTGTTCTTACTGATTACATTCCTCCAGTTATTTAAGCCCTGTGTAGTTTGTCCTGTATTGATGATGATGTTTTGTGCCTATGTCAGGCTGTTCTGTTCTCCCTGTGGATTTATTAAAATTACTTCCTTGGACTCTACTCCTTCGTCTTGTGCTTTTTAGACTACAGCCACACGTACCAAAATTACAGTTACCAGTTTTTTGTATCCTGATTACATAACGCCGTTACATTCATTCCGTTACTCCGCAACCCTGTGGATATTAAAGAGACGTGACATGTGGACAAGTATGGTTACCCATACTAGGAATTAGTGCTCTGCGCTTAACCCATCCTAAGTGCACACACACAGCAATGAACACACACACACCGTGAACACACACCCGGAGCAGTGGGCAGCCATTTATGGTGCGGCCCCGGGGAGCATTTGGGGTTCGGTGCCTCAAGGCTCCTCAGTCCCGTGGTATTGAAGTGAAGAGAAAAAAATCGCCTGTACATCACTCCCCCCACCTACAATTCCTGCCGGACTTGAGACTCGAACTCGCAACCTTTGGGTTATGAGTCCGACTCTCTAACCCAGGGCTGTCCAACTGTCCTGGATGCCGGTGTATCCTGCAGATTTTCAGCTGCCAACTTGCCCTCAAAACACTGACGGAAAGTTTTCTATACCTAGTAAGACCCTGATTAGCAGGTTCAGGTGTGTTTATTTAGGGTTGGAGCTAAACTCTGCAGGACACCGGCCCTCCAGGACAGAGTTTGGACAGCCCTGCTAACCATTAGGCCACGACTTCCCCACAAAGAGGTACTGTTCTAACAGAGGCATGGATTCATAACTTAATTGGTAATAATCAGACATTACATTGACATCATGTAACAAAAAAGAAACCAAATTCAAAATCAAATTCAACAATGTAATTTTAAATACGGGTTATTGCATTATTTTCCAACATTTACTAACATGGAGGCAGGGTATCTTCATATAAATAATGAATTAAAGGAACTGTTCACCCAACCATGAAAACTCTGTTGTGCCAAACCAACTTGGAAGACTTTTGTTCAATATTTTTCTTGAAACCTGAGAGATTTCTGGCCCTACATTGTCTATTCCACCAAAACAGTGATGTTTTTTTGCTCGAGGCACTGAGAACAAACCTCACTGGTTCTTGCAGAAGCTCATATGATCTTGTACAGTGCCCTGCACATGACATGAAAAAAAAAATGCACTACATAATAAGCACAATTTACTAACTCGTTCCCTTGTTTTAAATAAAATACTGCACACAATATAAGAAATTGTTCCATCGATTTGATTCAACTAAAACATGACCACAATTTAGTAAAGCGAGGGAACAAATTATTATGTTGTGTGCAAGATTTACAATTTTTTCCTGCATGCCATGTGCAGGGCTACGTAGCTTGTGTGTCAAGTGAGTACAAACCTCATTGGCCAAGCCAAGTATGGGTGAGCTTCTGGGAAAAGCTCAATTAAATATGTTCATGATTTTCTTTTCAGAAGACTTGGATTAAAACGCTCGATTCATACAGATTACTTTCCTGTCTTTATGAACTTTTTGAAGATTCTGTGTTTTTTTTCTTCAGTGGACTCAAAAGGAGTCAGAAATCTCTTAGGTTTCATTCAAATGCTCTTCATTTGTGTTTCAAAAAATGAGCAAAATCTCATGGGTTTGGAGTAACAGGAGGGTGAGTAATTGATGACAATTTAAATAAATGTAGTCTTTTGTTGGCTGAAAAGAGCAAATACTTACAGGTGTGGCTTCATTTCGATGTAATTTTTAGGGATGAATCCTTCTTTTCCATTGAGTTCTGCCTTGTACCAATTCTGGTCACATTCTTCATTTAAAACCTGATGGGAAAACAAAAGACACTTAAAACTTGACTAGCATGGCGTCACTTCACAGCGTCCACACAGTAAACCTCCAATCAGCCCACAGAAGACACTTCCCTCAGAACACAGAGGCCCTAAAGAGCCAATCGTATCACTGGCTGTGGTGTTTAAAACCCAAGGCCTTGCTCTAGAAATAGCACACAGGAAATATCCTTCATTTCAGCTTTAAGCTACACATAACATCCTGTATACATAAGACTTCTCTGGCACTAATGAGAAATACATTTCACACAGTCTGTTTTGTGGAATTGCAAAACTGAACCAGATGGATTGCACAAAAAGATGTGGGCCATTAGCATTGGTCCTGATGGCTGGGATTTGATGTCTCTTTCATAACTTGTCGTATGTTATAAAATGTCGTACCCACAATGATAGCATCTGTGGTAATGACCATCACCATCTAATATGAAATGAAGAAAGGAGTACATTACTACCCTGTGTACAATCTCAGAGGTGAAGGGCTGAAACAGATGAAGTGGACAAATATGAAAAAGCATCACTTTATGTGATTACTTTAGGCTCACAGCAGACACTCAGTCTTGCTTAAGTCAAGTATTTTATGACACATCCGTCTTAGATAAATGGGAATCCTATCCTATAGCTTGGAACGTTCTCACAATTCTGAAAGATGGTCCCTCCATCCCTTCTCACTGTAAACAACCATTAATCTGCTCTCACTCCCACCACACTATGGCGCCTCTTTTCTCTGCCTTCAAGAAAAATAGTGTGACATTATAAACAAGCCAAGATGTCAAATTCCAAATATAAAAAAGGGGGGAATGAAAGTAGGTCTTGGTAACTTCTGGGTGGAAGAAATGAACACAGCTAATCTCAGTTATAAATACTTATTTTTATTTTAGATTTTTAAAATCTACTCCCACTCTAAGCAGTAACAAATAAAGAGAGGAAAATATCGTTTTATTTTTCATTTTCCCCTCTTGTCATCTTGGTGAATAGAAAGCAATCTGTGTTAGGAAATCTCTATGTGAGCGCAGTGAAGAATTTGCATATGCAAAATTTGCCCCAATTTTGTGTCTTTCCAGTAAAACCCCTCGCAGTGGTTGGATGAAAACTGGTAGGAGACATAAAACACAGAATCAGAGCTTTGCTTAAAGTCGGCATGAAACGGAAGTTGCGATTGTCTTTTCTTCTCTACTGTGACATATATTCGAGTGAAACGGCATCTGAAATGAGAGGGCGGGACTTGATTTCGTCCTTCGGCAATTGATTGGATCATTGGAAGCTGGGGCGTTGCAAACAAAATGGAGGCAGATCTGAATGCCAGTTTGCAGTTAGTTGTGGGGGGATTTCTCTCCACTGGATTTACAGCGACACCCAAGCATGAATAGACAGGTTTGTAAAAATTGTTTATTTTCTTAGCTGACGATGACGATCGCCGGCACAAAACTGCCTAAACAGCGCGCGCGCGAGAGAGAGAGACTGCCTGAATGACTGAGCACGTCCTCCATCAGGTTAAGTCATATTCATGAAAAAAATTAGTTTGCGATGTCCTAAGAGTAATGTTGTCGTAATATCCTAATATCTTTTCAATGTTTAGGGGTAACGTACTCCCTCATGACTGATGTCAGTGCTATAAAGTGAAGCATCAGCTTCAGCTTTTCCCCGTTGTTTATCCCAGCGTTTACCCCTCACGTCACTAGCTCCGCCCTTGTGCCATAGCTCGATACCGGAAGAGAAGATGAGTCGTTTTGAGGGGGAGGGGAGGTTAACGTTTTTGATAAAAGATTACGAGGGCACATGCATAAAAAAAATAAATAATGAAGTGCACGGATAAATTATAATAAACACTACAGTATTCCATTAAAAAATAAGAATTTTCCATTTTGATTTCATGGTGACTTTAAGGAAAAAAAAACAGCAGACAGATAGTTGAATGTGATACCAAAACCAAGTCCAAATTATAAACACAGGTTGGTGGTTCAGAGATGTTAGCCGGCCCCAATCCACAACCACTAAATTCCTATTCAGAGGAAATCATGCCCACAGCAAAGCACTGTTGCTAGGCAGAAAGTGCACAGCAACAGCAAGAAAGTGGGAAAGAGGTTCATACCGTAGCAAAATATAGAAACACTTTAGATATTGATGGTGCATTTTTTGCCCAAAGAGTACAACGAGTTGACCTAATTAGGTCCAACATGATAAAGTAACAAAAAATAAAAGCTATTTCTGCCATGTTAAAGGCAAACCATTTTTGTTACCACTGACATGAACCAAAAAAATGCTGAAAATTAGAGGTTGAAAGATTGGATCTTACCGTGGATTTTACCGATACTAATAGCTACAGGTTGCTACAGGGACGACTGCACGAAATGTGCAAACTACTAAAAACATGGCACAATGATGAACAAATATAGTTTAGGCATAAGTTTGTGCAACGCTGAGAATAGATTTACCTTTTTTGAAATATTCCATTAAACCTGCTGATATAAGGAGCGTGAACTAAAATTCTCAGTTCCACGTGCATGTCCGAGAATGAATATTCATGTATGCTCCACCCACTTCCTGTTTGTTGCTGCCGTGTGGTTTGAGTTTGAGCTCCGTCAAGTTAATTCTTTGTCGTCTAATTTTTTATCTTAAAATCAATTTTATACACCATCCTTTTTCAGTTTTATAACGTGTGAATATATCCCCTATCGTATTCTACAACAAAAACAATCAGAGCGCTTTGTTAGCACTAGTTCTATTTTTGACTTCCGAGTCCGCTATTAGCATATAGCCCGCTATTAGCATATAGCCCGCTAGCATCGCCAGCGTGGTTGCCGCTAATCTCGCTTACACTAATACTCTATTCACACACATTTCCATTGTTTTACTCACTGTTACTTGCTTTAATGGCAGATGTGTGTCTACCTTTGAGTGCAGGTGAGGACACGTTCGAGATGCATTCGGTGCAGGTCGAGCTGGAGGCCGTGGAGAAGCAGATCCGGGACCTGGTGGCGAAGCAGACCCATCTGAGAGAGTGGAGAGCCGCGCTGGAATCATCCCTGGCTGATGCTCACAAGTCCGAGGTAATTATACAGCGTGCTGCTAATTCTCCCACCACCTCTATTCTGTGTGTTTCTCTGCACAGGCCCGGTGCACCCAGGACGCGATCTTCCCAGATGTCCTTCACTCCGGCGCCGGGACACCACGGACCCTGGGTGCAGCTGCAGCGGAAGACGCGAGCCAGGTCCCGGGCGATGACCTCTCCCCCTCCGCCGCCTCCGGTCTTCGAGATCTCCACCCAGAACTACTTTGCTCCCCTCTGCGAGACAGATTGCGATGCTGTGATCGTCGGAGACTCTATCGTCTGGCACGTCCGTGCTATGTTAGCTGAATGTAAAGTGCACATTCACTGTTTCCCTGGTGCTTGTGTTCTCTATGTTTCTGCGCAGATACCCGCGATCTTGAAGGGTGACGAGAGCCCCGGAGCGGTCGTGCTTCACGCGGGGGCTAACGACACCAAGCTGCGGCAGACGGAGACGCTGAAGAGGGACTTCAGGAGCCTGATCGAGACGGTGCGCCGCACATCGCCCGCGACGACGATCATCGTGTCAGGACCGCTTCCCACGTATCGACGAGGACACGAAAAGTTCAGTAGGCTTTTTGCTTTAAATTAATGGTTATTGTCATGGTGTAAAGAACAGAAACTGCTCTTTGTTAATAACTGGAATCTTTTCTGGGAGCGTCCTAGGCTGTTTCGCGCTGATGGTCTGCATCCCAGCAGAGTCGGGGCGGAGCTCATGTCAGACAACATCTCCATGACGCTGCGCTCCATATGACTAGTAATCCAATTCTCAAATAACTGCTATGATGACATTTGTTCTACCCGTTTAAATTATAGAAGTACTTGCGCTGTCCAATCTATACAGATTGTGTTTGTTCCCCGAATAGTGAGGTCAAAATTTTAATTTAAAGCAGGATCTAGATAAAATCTGATCGTGATTAAACCAGAATAATTTAAAATAAATGAACAAAAACAATGTTTAAAGTTTGGACTCCTAAACGTTAGATCGCTCTCACCCAAAGCATTTATTGTAAATGAAATGATCACAGATAATCGTTTTGATGTACTCTGCTTGACTGAAACCTGGCTAAAACCTAATGATTATATTGGTCTAAATGAGGCTACTCCACCAAGCTACTATTATAAGCATGAGCCCCGTCAGACTGGTCGTGGTGGCGGTGTTGCAACAATATATAGTGATATTCTCAATGTTACTCAGAAGACAGGATACAGGTTTAACTCATTCGAAATACTAATGCTTAATGTTACACTGTCAGATATGCAAAAGAAATCTATCGTATCTCTTGCTCTGTCTACTGTGTATAGACCACCAGGGCCGTATACAGATTTCCTAAAATAATTTGCCAGATTTCCTCTCATACCTATTGGTTACTGTTGATAAAGCGCTAATTGTCGGAGATTTTAACATTCACATTGATTATATAAATGATGCATTAGGACTTGCGTTTACTGACCTAATAAACTCTTTTGGAGTCAAGCAAAATGTCACCGGGCCCACTCATCGTTTTAATCATACGCTAGATTTAATTATATCGCATGGAATTGATCTTACTGATATAGATATCGTACCTCAAAGTGATGAAGTTTTTTACTGACCATTTCCTTGTATCGTGCATGCTGCGTATTACTAATATTAACTATATGGCTCCGCGTTATCGTCCGGGCAGAACTATTGTTCCAGCCACCAAAGACAGATTCACAAATAACCTGCCTGATTTATCTCAACTGCTCTTTGTACCCATAAATACACATGAACTAGACGAAATAACTAGCAACATGGGCACTATCTTCTCTAATACTTTAGAAGCTGTTGCCCCCATCAAATTGAAAAAAGGTTAGAGAAAAACGTACTGCGCTATGGTACAACAGTAATACCCATTCTCCCAAGAAAAAAACTCGTAGTCTTGAGCGCAAATGGAAAAAACTAACTTGGAAGTTTTTAGAAATGCGTGTAAAAACAGTATGTCCAGCTATAGACAGGCTCGAAAAGCTGCCAGGGCCGAGCATATCCACAAATTCATAGAAAATAACCAAAACAATCCACTTTTTTTTTTATTTAGCACAGTGGCTAGATTAACTATTAACCAGACGCCACCCGATCTAAATATTCCCGCACAGATTAATAGTAATGACTTTATGAATTTCTTCACTGATAAAATATATAACATCAGAATTACAATAGCAAATTTAGATTCTACAGCGTATAATACTTTATCTTCATTCATCGCACCAAAAGATAAACTGCAGTGCTTTACAGCTATAGGACAGGAAGAGCTAAATAAACTTATCACTGCATCTAAACCAACAACATGCCTGTTAGATCCTGTACCCACTAAATTACTGAAAGAGTTGTTACCTGTAGCAGAAGAACCGCTTCTCAATATTATTAACTCGTCGTTGTCTTTATTCCGTCCCAAAACTATTCAAGCTGGCGGTTATTAAGCCTCTTATTAAAAACCACAACTAGATCCTAGTGAACTGGCAAATACAGACCCATCTCAAATCTTCCTTTTATGTCCAAAATTTTAGAAAAAGTTGTGTCTGCACAATTGTGCTCCTTCCTGCAAAAAAAATGATCTCAATGGAAAAAAATTTCAGTCAGGTTTCAGGCCCCACCATAGCACAGAAACTGCACTTGTTAAAATTACAAATGACTTGCTTCTTGCGTCAGACCAAGGCTGTGTCTCATTGCTAGTTTTACTTGATCTTAGTGCTGCATTCGATACTATAGATCATGACATACTCATAGATCGATTACAAAATTATACAGGTATTCAAGGGCAGGCTTTAGGATGGTTTAGATTCTACCTGTCCGATCGCTACCACATTGTTCTTTTAAATGGGGAGTCATCTCAATTATCACCAGTAAAATATGGAGTGCCACAAGGATCTGTCCTAGGTCCTCTGCTATTTTCGATATACATGTTGCCACTTGGTAATATTATTAGGAAATACGGGATTAGTTTCCACTGTTATGCCGATGATACTCAACTATATATCTCAACAAGACCAGATGAAACTTCTAAATTATCTAAGCTAACGGAGTGTGTTAAAAATGTAAAAAATGGATGACCAATAATTTTCTCCTATTAAATTCGGATAAGACAGAGATATTAGTTATTGGACCAAAAAGCAGTACACAGAATATTTTGGATTACAATTTGCAACTAGACGGATTTACTGTTACTTCCTCTACAGTCAAAAAATCTGGGTGTTATATTAGATAGCAACTTGTCTTTTGAAAATCATATTTCCCATGTTACAAAAACGGCATTCTTCCATCTTAGAAACATTGCCAAGTTACGAAACATGATACCTGTTTCTGATGCAGAAAAGCTAGTTCATGCATTCATGACCTCTAGACTGGACTATTGTAATGCACTGCTAGGTGGTTGTCCTGCATCTTCAATAAACAAGCTACAGGTAGTCCAAAATGCAGCGGGTAGAGTTCTTACCAGGTCAAGAAAATATGATCAAATTACCCCAATTTTACAGTCTCTGCACTGGCTACCTGTTAAGTTCCGTATCAGTTACAAAATATTATTACTTGCCTATAAGGCCCTTAATGGGTTAGCTCCTGCGTACCTAACTAGTCTTCTACCACGCTACAATCCATCACGCTCCCTAAGGTCGCAAAATTCTGGACTTTTGGTAGTACCTAGGATATCAAAGTCCACTAAAGGAGGTAGAGCTTTTTCGCATTTGGCTCCCAAACTCTGGAATAGCCTTCCTGATACCGTTCGGGGTTCAGACACACTCTCTCTGTTTAAATCTATATTAAGACACATCTCTTTGGCAAGCATTCAAATAATGCATCTCATAATCTTTTACTGCAGTTATATCGAATCAAATGCACATTATTATTCTTTAGTTTGGGTTAAACAAATCAATTTTGCTTGGTTGGAACAGCAGCTACGCTAATTATGTTTGTATTTGTTTCTCTGTCTTTTGCCACGGGATTAACATCCCGTGGTAACTAGGATTTACACAAGCTTCAGTCTGGATCCAGAACACCTGAGAAGAGATTATGCAACCCCTCAGAGGACCTCAGATGATGCCTACCCTGAAACAACATACAGAACTACCCATTTTGCTATAAGTTTGATTACATCATATATTGCTGTTACTATTGTTCATCGTCTGTTTTATTACGTCTTAAAGTGATTTTTCCGTACTGCTGGTTCGTCTGGTCAGAGGAGAACTGGCCCCCCGACTGAGCCTGGTTTCTCCCAAGGTTTTTTCTCCATTCTGTCACCGATGGAGTTTTGGTTCCTTGCCGCTGTCGCCTCTGGCTTGCTTAGTTGGGGACACTTCATTTCCAGCGATATCGTTGACATGATTGCAAAGATATTATTTAAACTGAGCTGGATGATGGCATCACTGAATTCAATGATGAACTGTCTTTAACTGAAAAATGAGTGTTTACTATTGTCATTTTGCATTATTGACACTATTTTCCTAATTAATGCTGTTCAGTTGCTGTATTGTTCTGTATTGTTAAAAGCGCTATATAAATAAAGGTGACTTGACTTGACTTGACCCACTAAAGAACATTTCTGAAACCAAAAATCTCTTAACACCGGCCGTGAACAACTTGACCCCGCCTTCAAACACTGTAGCATTTCTGTGTGGTTAACATCATGTTGAGGAGACTCTGTGAAAGTTTTATTTTCACTTCCGAATGATGAGGCTGAAAAGAATCAGTGTTTGACATTTTTCAATGATACCACAGCAGTATAAGCCCAATCTTTTGTCGTGTTCCCATCATTTTACTGACGACTGCTTCTCTAATCTCGGGGAGTTTAATGTAATGCGGGATTCACAAAACGCTTGCTCTTGAAAGATGGTACAGTACTCAGTTTATTTGGACCAGCTGACTCCTCTGAAACTCAACCTGTAAGTACGATTAATAATAGATACTTAGCCTATATTTTCTAGCAATCGTGCAAAATACACTTAATTCTCTATAAAATAGGCGTCTAATGCTCAACTAATGCAGAAACGTATAATACTACCTGTCATAGGTTTTCATCTTCGCTTGGCATTCTGATACAGTTCCCACATGTGCACCTAAATAAATTATATCAATGATTCAAGTGATGCACCGAAATGAAAATGGTCAGTGAGAAATATGTATGCGGTGAGAAATCTTTAAAAGTACTACAATACCAGGAAGGAAGATCGGGTTGTTGATGTTTGCCTGCCATCCTCGCTCTGTCTGCACAGCGTGCGTGAACGCGCTGATGACGTTTCCTGTCTGCGCGTACAGGGTGCGCAGAGGTATGCTAATACATACGTTGACAGGCAGGTAGGAAAGCATATTAAAACGCTTGGACCGAGCGTTTTGATTGGACGAACATTTCTTGATCCTACACCTTCCACAGAATATATAAATACAGACAAATACATTTAGACCACTTAACATAACGATTGCTATCGGGATGTGAAGAGACTTTCAACCAGCATAACAAAAAATGTTTTTGAAGACAATCACCTATTTCACTGTAAATCCAAATTTGTGCTTTTTACTATTTTGTCTTGCTATTCAAAGATTTTTTTTTTTTTTTTACAAAACTACAATTTAAAAATATTTAACATTGAACATTTTTTAAACATTTCAGCAGAGATTACACCAACAAAGCAAAATATAACATAAAACAAATAAATATTTGTATTTGGCCATCTTTGAGCCCCCCTTCTTGAATAGCCTATATTAGGCCCATAATTGACTGCTGAAAGAATGTAAGGTACTCTGTAAGCCTACTACAAAAAAGTGCACTGAAAAGACTGCAAAAAAGTGGATGAACCTACAAAATAATTGTCCTAGACATAAGCCTACTTATGTCCGCGGGAACTAGGGGTGCTGATGGTGCTGCAGCACCCCCTGCTGACTGTTTTACTACACTGGAATTTACGTTTTTCATTTTCCACATTTGTTCATAAAATTACTCTTAAGATTATTTCGTTTTTATATGTTGTTGAATGTGGTTTGTGACTTCTGGATCACAGATGGAGTGGGTGTGCTGGGACTGGGAGTAGGAAATTTCCCTTTCACTGCTGCTGCTGCCGTATCTTTTTCGCAATCTGCATGCTGTCTTGATTTTGAATGATAAATTAAACTTGTCGTGCTGTACGTTTTTGCAGATGTACCTCCTCTAGATAATTCAGCAGAACAGTGTCTGCAAACTGACATTTTTGCGTCTTTCTCAGACACTTTAAAATGTTTTCACACTGCCGATGTTTTCTGCATTTAAAGTTATTTGATCGCGTAATTAAAAACGTCATTGTTCTGTAAAATTTAAACCGTCTTTTCACAAACTTAGTTTGTGGAGATTATAAAACATGACAGCAGCGTCCTTTAGGGATGCGCCGCATGTTCGGCAACCGAAATTATTCAGCCGAAAATAGCAAAAAAGCACTTTCGGGTGAATAATTTTGATTGTCGAACATTCGGTGCATCCCTAAATGATGCTGCTGTCATGTCTTATAACCTCCACAAACTAAGTTGACACTTACCACTGAGAAACACCCTGTTCCAGTTGTGCTTGCGAAGTGTCTGGTTGATCAGCCACGTCAACCGTTTCCATCATCAGACTCGGGCTCGAATTTATAAGGTAAAATCGATACCATCTTTTCTCTCTATGCATTCTCTACGGAGCTGTCATTCAGTTATGACAATGGGCGTTTCGGTTCCGACACATGCTGTACTTTTTTATGTTCCACAGAACAAAGAAAAATGCTGATCGAATTTTCATTTTTGTGCGAAATACCCATTTAAGCCTCATACAGTTTTGTGGCACTTTTGGTTGCTAGCCAGGATGGGCAAAAGTATCAAAGTACTCTGAAGTATAGGTCTTCACGGGTTCACTTGGATCCAAAAACCCGAGGTCCGACCCGAGACCCAAGCGGGTTCGAGGAGTGCCTTTTTCCAAATGGACCCGATAAGACCTGATCCCTTTAACATACTTTCGCGTTGGTGTTAAGTGCATTTTTGAGAGACGCACATAGAAAAGGAACATAAACGTTTGTAACCTCGCACACAGAAATCCATTTTATAGATATAAGATCCATCAGGACCTTAATGACTGCATGTTCATGCAGGGCAGGGCTTTCCTTTTTTGTGTGCAAAATCCCTTCGCCGGAGATGAGGTAAAGAGCATTGCAGAGCAGACAACACTAGCGAATCCATGATTTATTAGACTATCGATTACATTTTTATCGTGCTATCGCGTTTATTTTTCCAATCCACTGGTCACTAGATTATTGTGTAGAGTGATCAGATGTATTTTAAATCATTGGCCTAAAAAGTAACTTTTCACACACACAAAAAAAGCTAATTTCACTGTTTTTTGATCCTGACACAAAATGACCAGCTAACATTAATTATCTAATCATATCAGCAGCACATGTGAATGTGTGAATGAGTACTAGTCAGGTAAAATCACTATCATACTAATTAGATTGTAAGAGCAGACTGATTGCTATAAAAGGAGGGAAGAAGCACTTCCAATCATTGTGTTCTTGTTAGAAATGGTTACCTCCAAAGATACACTTGCAGCCAGCTACGGAATCGTGTCACCAGCAGCTCCCTTCTGACTGTTTGGGACATCTGGAAAATCGATTGTTCGGAGAAGAAAAGGTGAACGCTACCATGAGTCCTGTGTTGTGCCAACAGTGAAGCATCCTGAGACCATCCATGTGTGGGGTTGCTTTTCAACCAAGGGTGTGGGCTCTCTCATAATTCTGCCCCAAAACACTGCCATGAATAAAGAATGGTATCAAAACATCCTGCAAGAGCGACTTCTTCCAACAATCCATGAGCAATTTGGTGATGATCCGTGCATTTTCCAGCATGATGGAGCACCATGTCACAAAGTAATAGTGATAAAGAAGTGGCTCGAAGATCATTACATTGAAATTTTGGATCTGTGGCCAGGCAACTCCCCGGATCTCAATCCCATAGAGAACCTGTGGTCAGTCCTCAAAAGGCGAGTGGACAAGCAAAAGCCCACAAATTGAGATCAACTCTGAGAACTAATAAAGCAAGAATGGATCGCCATCAGTCAGGATTTGGCCCAGAAGCTAATATCCAGCATGCCAGAGCGAATTGCAGAGGTTATGAAGAACAAGGGTCAACACTGTAAATATTGACTCATTATATTTGTTTGCCAATAAAAGCCTTTAAAACGTATAACATGCTTATCATTGTTTTTCAGTATACCATAGAAACATGTGGAAAAATATCTACAGAACTGATAGCACCACTTTGCAAAACACAACATTTATGTCACTGCCGAAACTTTTTGCCATGACTGTACTCTGAAGATCTGGTCACAAATGAGATGTTTTAAAAATTATTTTTTTTCCCAGCAAAACAACAAAAACACAAAACATCCTCCAGTTTGCAAAACTAAAAAAAAAGGTAGAAACAAAACAGAGAAACTGCAGTGCTTACAAATTACCAAAAAAAAGCATATAAAGTATACGGAATACGGATCCAGTTTACACGTAATAACCGCACATTTTTATTATATTCCTGTATGTGGACAGAGACAAACCATATGGAGCAGGTAAACTGTTTATAATTACATCAATTACATTCTCTGTCGCCACTACACGCACTATAGGGGAAGTCGTGACCTAATGGTTAGAGAGTCGGACTCGTAACCCAAAGGTTGCGGGTTCGAGTCTCGTACCGCCAGGGATTGTAGGTGGGGGGAGTGAATGTACAGTGCTCTCTCCCACCTTCAATACCATGACTGAGGTGCCCTTGAGCAAGGCACCGAACCCCCAACTGCTCCCCGTGCGCAGCTGCCCACTGCTCCGGGTGTGTGTTCACAGTGTGTGTGTTCACTGCTGTGTGTGTGTGTGTGTGTGTGCGCGCGCACTTTGGATGGGATAAATGCAGAGCACTAATTCAGAGTATGGGTTACCATACTTGGCCACGTCACGTCACTTATAGAGTACCTTAAAAGACACGGCTCACATGCACATTTGCATGAAATCATGTTATGCTGTTGTTCATGTTATCGGCTCTCAATGAAATTTAATAACTTCTGGTTTTCGTAATTGTCATGGCATGCCTGGTTAAGATAGAGTGTAAATCTGGAGGTGTTGACATCACCATGCAGAGAGAGAGCAGAGTCGCAAGGCCTCTAACCAAATCTGTCATCCAGCCTGCTCTTAACATTGACAAGCTCTGTTCATAGAAACCCCAAGACAATTCACACACACACACACACACACACACAAAACAAGTCTCCAGTGCATTACATTTGGAATCATTTTTTTCTACCCAAATCCTCACTACCGTCTCATCATCGTATTTTTTTCACAGGGGATTTACTTGTAACTACAACACTTACTTTTAATCTATACATTCACATCCTCAAAACAAGTACCAAAACCTTTTTTTTTTTTTTATTAGTAAATTGTCATCAGTGCAATTGATTCAATGCATTGGCTATTTCTGGTCATTCTGTGCATTAGTACAGAAATATTTTGAGGGTTTCAGTCATTATATTTCCTTAGAGTTTGTGCTTGATAGGCAAGGTAAGGCATGTCCAGTGTATTTATATGTGCAAGTCACACACAACGGTAATCCAGTTTCTAAGGCGCAACATCAATATCTTGCTCATGTAGAGGATAAAATTAGCTTACCCCACTTTTTACAACTAGTGTCAATTGCTTTGGAATATTGAAAGAAAACGTTACAAAAGACAGAGTGCACTGTCCTGCCCATTTCTACCAACCCTCTCAAAGTACAGAGCAGGATATATAATGACATTTATCTTCAGGGAAATATAATTAAAGGGGTCATATGATGTTGCTAAAAAGAACATTATTTTGTGTAGTTGGTGTAATGAAATGTGTTTATGAGGTTTTAGGTTTTAAAAAACATATTATTTTTCCACATACTGTACATTATTGTTTCTCCTCTATGCCCTGCCTTTCTGAAACATGTCGATTTTTACAAAGCTCATTGGTCTGAAAAGCGAGGTGTGCTCTGATTGGCCAGCTATCCAGTGCTTTGTGATTGGCCGAATACCTCAAGCTTGTGACGGAAATATTACGCCCCTTACCAAACTGTGATGCTGTGTCCCGGCCGGAGCGACGAGACAAAAACAATTAAAACCCATTATAAACGAGGCATTTGCTGCAACCAGTGGGGACATAATTACTGACTATAATGACCTATACTGTCTTTTTACACGTTGCGTTGCATCGCGCCGCGCCGCATAAACATAAAACCCTGTCTTTAACCTTAAACGCAGAACACATTTCATGTCTGCATTTGTGATCTGGAGAAAATGACACTACAAGTGTTACTCTTTCACTGCTCAAACTGCGTTTGAAATCATCATGGCAAATCCTTTAATGAAAACGTACTTCAGTCTGTGAGTCAGACCCGCCGGCATTGAGTCTACTCTTCCAGGATCAGGAAACAGTCCTCCATAAATGTGCTGCACACATCTGAATATTTGGGTTGAACTGTTCTGGAACAGTGTTTGTAAATACAACTTAACCACTGATCCTCTTTTGGAAGGCCAAACAAAGTAATTTCACTTTCACAACAAAACACACAGCATCACACACGGCGGGCTAGAGTGGTACAGCCAGATGGATTCGATGAAGGATCGTGGCAACCGCATGTGATGACCCCGGGCTGGACTCCGCTTCGTCCACGGTGAAAGCCGATCCGGCGATCCACAGCGCGAAGTTGATGTATTTCCTCAGCGACCAGCACGGATAAGATCTAGGCATGACGAAGCGGATATCGTCTTCTTTTCAAAGGCCAAACAAAGTAGTTTCGCTTTCACAACGAGTTTCGCTTTTTTTTGAGCGACTCCACACATGGCAGCGGCGGCTACAGCGAGAATAAAAGTTACGCCTTTTTTTTTTGCGTGAACATTTGGGCGGCGTTATGCAAATCTTCCCACATCGTGACGTAGACATGTGGGGGTGTGTTAGAATGAGCCGTTTTAGGTAGGCGTGGCTGACTCTTAATTTTATAAAGAATATCTCTTTGGATTTAAGACTTTAGTCTTTGCAACTTTACAGATCTTCTTTATGCACCAAGAGCTTGTAACACTCCAAAGAGAAAGGAAAAATTTAAATCGCATCATATGACCCCTTTAATGCATCAAGGAAAAAACATCACAGATGACGATTAACTTATCATAATTCATTTTGGCTTCGTGAATGAAGTCGACGACACTGACTCGTCATTTCCACAGTGGACATGCACATTTCATACGGATTACATAATCTGAAAATATATATATATTTCCATTTGAATTGGTTCATTTAAAAGTAGACATTTTGCTTTCTATAGATATTTTTTTCATGTCTGTGAGGCAAGCATGGAGTTTTGGTTGCAATTTTTTTTTATTACAGCTCAAGTTCACAGAGACCTAGATGGCAGAAAGCGCACCGTTTGCTTTCATCATTTTACAAAAGCACAGCATTTTGTTTTTTTTGTGAGTGTACACAAATAAAGGACATTTAACAGATTTGAAAAATTTATTTTATTATTTTTATCTGTGTGACCAAAAATGACAGAGTATTTTAAGTTAAATGCAAATGATCGCACCGGTGCCTCCAAGATAACTGTCATGCAGTGAGTGCACTACTATTCAGCTTCCACACTCCTCACAAACACTTGAATAGTGCACATTTGTAAGGTTACCGTTAGAGTGAGCTGCCATGTAATGATGCTACAACTTACATGTTTCAGATAAGTCACATTTGAGGTCCCAAATGAAATATCCGTTTGGATGTCCTGACTGATGTACTGTAATTTTTTTTGTCCCTGTGACTAATAAAATTTGGATCAACTAAGCTTCTTCTCGTCGACTAACAGTTAGTCGACTATTTTTGAATATTTTCTCTTGATCTCAAGTATAACATGAAACTGTTTTTCTATGTTTTTGTTACTCAAGTTCCAAACAAATCGTACAAAATGAAATAAAGTAATTAATTAATGTGTTATCCAAAACAATCTACACATTACTATGGCTATTTAATAATAAATACTGTATATATGAAGCATTTTTACCGAATTTAGGGTCAGTACGATTTTTTTTTAATATAAAAAAAAAAGTATACATTTCTTTAAAAAGAAATGTTCACACTGCACAACCAATCTGGCTACTGTAGGCCATTAAAAATTGGCCTACAATTTTTAGGAAATATAATATTTTCTAGGAAATATGGTCCAGTGTGCCTAAAGCACTTATGAAAGACAAAGGAAGCAAAAAGAATTGCTCTTGAGACAAAAATGGAAAATGAAGCATAGTGGCAGGGGGTGAGATTTTGCAGGCTCTTATAATTCGGTCGGTGTTAATCATAGAAGCCTACTAAAAGAACAATACAGGCAAACCATATTGGGCTAATAATAATATCCTCTAAATCCAAAAGTTTGACCACATGTCTGGCATGTACCCTTCTCAGCAGGTTGGCCTACCTAAGATTTATATCAGTAATAAACAGATTATTGTTGTGTTCAGGGGCAATAGAGAGCTGCTACTGGTAGAAATTTAAAGGCCTTCAGCAGCTGAGACTAGATTCAAACTCAACATTTTGTTATTTTGTTATTAGAGATCTGTATCAAGATTTTTTCCACAACGAAAGGTTTGAGTCACTTCAACACATGTTTAAAGCATTTTGATGAATCTGTGTTTTGTCTTACTCTTACTCCTCTGTAAATAAATAAATGCCACCACCAATGATATCAGACTGGCATCAGCCATGATATTACAAGTCCAAACATCCCCTAAAGGCCAAACAGTTAATCACAGGCTGACACGCTCCAGACAGACATCTACAGAAGGCTGTACAAGATGTGTTAAATCCAGTCTGGTTCAGTGAGTCAGTGAGGTTCAAAGACAAGATCATAAATTAAGTGTTAGCGTTAGGTCTGGAAGGTCACGTGAGTCAAGCTTGCATCAGCTGATTCTCAGCTGATCACATCTACCTATAGGAATATGACACCTATCGCGGCATTCCTATATAAGCTCTATTCAGTATTATTCAGCAGCTTTTCAGCTTACTCCGGAGCAAATTAAGCATCGCTGCTCGCAAATCACTAAGATAAGTGAATGCTGTTTTAATCTATATCGGTGTGTATATTACCTGGTCTGCTAATTGAAAAAAGCATATTTGCAGCAGCATTTACGCATCTGTGTTCATACAGCTGGAGCAACACGTAGTCTAGAGCATGTAATCGCTCTGAGGACACGCCGACAGTTAAGGCCATGAGAACAAGTTTAAATGAAACGAGCATTCTCGTGTATGCGTTTCAACTGGGGTTTGCTGTATTCAGCGGCATAATCTCAATGTTACAGTTGTTATTTCTAAGGTTGATGTTTTCATTAGCTGTGTGAGTGTGCAGTTGATTTCAGCTGTGTCAGAAGCTCGCGTTTATCGCTCCTAATGGCTTCTATACATATAAGAATGTAATATCAATGACAGTCATTCAAAGTATTTCCGCAGGGTGTATGCTTCCCCTGCTGGACTGCCACTCAATACTATTAGAGATTCATAATTTCTGATCCGCTTGAATATGTGCTCACGCTGAGTAATGTGAGCATATGAGCATGAGAAATTAGGGTGAAATGACAGTGTGTTGATAACCTGATCAACGGCGGAGATCAAGCTATGTTTAATTTAAAAAAAATAAATCACGTCGGGGTTAAGTTGTTTACTGGTAATTTTATACTGAGCGCTCAATGGACACAAGGGAACATAAAACAAAAATTTAATATATCCAATTATTCTAGGCAGTACAAGCAGTGCTTTAAAATAAAAACATTTAAAAAAAAAAACATTAACTATATCGTTGTTCCTCGGATCCTCACTTGGTGAGCTTGGGTGTGCTTCCCCCATAAATATATTATTAAGCAATATTTCCTGCTAAGTTTCTTATTTCATTCTCATTGCTTAACGCTATGTTGGCAAATATGCTATTGTCAAATATTGCTAGTTGTTTAAGGCTAGTTGTTCAGTAACATGTTTGTTTGCTAGGCACGCTGTTGCTTTAGGCTTATTGGTTGTATTTTGACACACTGGTAACATTAACGTTACCCAGTTAAACTTACCACAGTTGAGGCTTGTTTTTAAATCTGTTTAAGACTGTCAGGCTTGCTGCTTAAGGCTCATCTATTGAGGATGCCGTTTCATTAAACACATCCTATATGTATGATTATTTCCATCAAGCTGTGTTTAAGTCCGTGATATGCTGTTGCTTAAAGCTATACAGTGTATCGGTAATGTGCTTGATACTTAACTTGTAGTATGTAGATTTTGCTACTAAAGGTGTTATTAATGCTAATGATTATCTGAATAGGGCAACATGCTGTTGCCTAAACTTCGGGTATTGACCATATACTGTACTGCATTAAAGGGGCATGCTGCTCTTCTCAGCTGCATATTAAAGAAGAGCACCCCTTCACTGCTTCTCTTCTTAAAGGGCATGCTGCCCCAGTCTATGCTATTTCAGAAGGTATTTTGCTTTAAAGCTATTAGGGTATTGGGATTTTGCTTGCTTGTTAGGGCTTATCTAGTGTTCAGTATCATGTTTGTCGCTAGACTTGCTTGTTGCATTGGTTGTTACTGCAAGTGCTGGTACTTAGTTAAACTTGCAACAGCAAGAAGCTAATGTTTAAGCTGTTGTTTAGGCCATCCGATTGTTCTTGAAATATGCTTGCTGCTTATGGCTCATCTAGTATTGGGAATGTTATTTCCTTAAGTTTCTGACTACTGCAACATGCTGTGATTAAGCAAGCAACATGCTTGTTGCAAAGCTATCTATTGTATTGGTAAGGATTTTTGTCTATGCTCACGCAGATTGTCAGTTTGAGGACACGTAACACAACGAGCACAAATGTCAATGGGAGACGGCCAACCTAGAAACTGATGAGTTGATTTGAGTTATTATATGTTGTTGTTACAGACTTTTTAAATGGATGCTGAAGGTTTTAGGCCAGGTAGAATCTGTGATCTCTGATCCGTTCATTGCTCGCTTCTATGGCTGCAGTACGCTATGTTTGCTGCAAACTAGGCTGCCAATTCTAGTGGGTTTTCTGCATTTTTTTCAGGTATTGCATTAAAGGGGCTTGCTGCTCTTCTTAGCTGCTTATAAAGAAGAGCACCCCTTCGCTGCTACTCTCCTCCGGTAAGGGGTTTGCTGCTCTTCTTAGCTGCTTATAAATAAGAGCACCCCTTCGCTGCCTTCTCCTGTAAGTTGCTGCTGCCCCAGTCTCTGTTATTCCAGAAGGATATGCTTCTTTCAGAATGCCATCGGTTGTGGTTTGGGTGGTTCTGGCCTATCGTTGTGTCGGGGGGTTCGGGCTTATTGTTTGTGTTGGGGGGGTTATTATTGCTGCTCTCCCTGCTCATTCATGACAGGCTGCATGGATGGGCAGGGAGTTTTTTTGCCCAGAACAGAACCATACCGCCAAACCAAATTTTATGCTAAGTATCTATCATTTTGACGATAGTGGTCCTAACAGAAATCAAGCGTAGCGTTAGCTCTGGCACGTCACGTTAGTCGATCTTGCAATCAGCTGATTCTCAGCTGATCACACCTACCTATAGGAATACGACACCTATCTAAGAATTCATATATATGGTCCCTCAGTATTATCAGCAGTTTTTCAATAGCTAATTACCCTCCTCCATCTCCAGCTCCTCCTTTCGCCAGTCAGGACTTGGCTTTCTGATATTCCTTGCTAATCAGACTCCTTTATCTTGATCAAAGTGTTACACTTAAATATCATTAAGTACATTAATGATATCTGCTTTGTTCTGTTCTGTTTACCCTGGGGGGTTATTGCTGCTCTCCCTGTTCTCATCCATGCTAGGCTGCATGGATTCGCAGGGAGTTCTTGCCCAGAACAGAACCATACCGCCAAATCAAACTTTATGCTAAGTATCTATCATTTTGACGATAGTGGTCCTGACAGAAATGTAGTTAAATGAACGTAACAGACAGAAATATGTGTCACTAAAGCAGGCATCACAATCGCCAAGTGTAAATTTTCAAAGACGGAAACTATATGAATCAAAGATGTGTCGCAGAT
This sequence comes from Sinocyclocheilus anophthalmus, assembly GCA_018155175.1. NCBI lineage: Eukaryota > Metazoa > Chordata > Actinopteri > Cypriniformes > Cyprinidae > Sinocyclocheilus > Sinocyclocheilus anophthalmus. The sequence continues at coordinate 38,405 of JADLZN010005978.1, read as the reverse complement.
ACACAAGAGATATTTAGCAGGTTAAATATCTAGACCTGTCTGCAATCCAAGTTCTGCAGTGTGAAATGTGCTTTGACTGAAAATGGCATCAGCAAAGACAGCAATGCGATGGCCTTGAAAGTCATGCGGTGTGTGGGCAGTATTAAGTGTTGTGAAGTTAGTAATGTCAGTGATCAGTGATGTCAACCCAAAAGCTTGCTCTCGACCACTGAATCAGTGAATAGTGAGCCTGAAAAAGCAATATGCCAGGAGATCCCAATGAACCCAACATTTTCTTAAATGCATAATTTAAATTTGAACCCTAAAGACTTGCACAACTTGCATTTTGCTGTCTTAATAGTCTCACATATAATTTTATGAACCAGGTGTTTGGCTGCAAATATAAGAAAAAGAATACAGTTGCAGGTATCGTTTATGCACAGACAGTAGCATTTCTAGTCACGTCACGTAGAACCTTCATTTCTAGAACCTTTTTAGTGGCCAGAGGCACTTTTGCATGAGTGTCCGAAGTCAGTGAGAATGATACTAAAAAATACTGAAAATACATCCTTTCTGGCTTCTGTCAAAGCACTACAGACAGCTATAGTGCAAAAAATATGTTTTACTTGAACAGAAGAGTTCTGCCTATAATAGAGTGTCAACAAACAGTTTAAAAGGAATAATTATCCAAAAATGAAAATGAAGTCACTATTTACACTCAGGTTGTTGTTGTTATTATTATTATTTTCCTGTGGGGCATAAAAAGTGAATTTTTGGAAACTATTTACTAAGTTCAACTCACTGACTACTCCTCCTTTCATTGTAGTAGCAAGGGAAAGAGCCACCAGTACATTATTCAAAATGTTCCCTTTTGTGTTTCACTGAAAAAAATAATATGGATTTGAATCATCATGAGGGTGAGGGAGGAGAAGAAGAGGGAGAGATTTGTGTGAGGAATCCTTATTTTACAGGTGACACGTTTTGTGATGCAACTCCCATGAATGCAAAATCAACTCCCATGAAACCAGGAAAGTAGGGCAAAAAAAACATGCAAATATTTTTCAACACTGCCCTTGGGGGAAGTGTGGGGGAAGCACCAAAAGCACAAGAGACTCTGGAAAAAGACGAGTTCCCTGGAGTCAGAAGTTCAAAACAGAACCCAAGCGAGAAGATCAAATCCTATCCTACAGTCAGGAGGCTGATACAGTAATTAGCCAGGATTTCTAGGCCAGCCTAACAGAGTCTTGGGGCTTGGGGATATTCTCAACATAGTAGAAGCAAATGCTGTTATCCCTTGGGAGATGTTTAGGCTGTTATTCTCCCTTTTCAGTGAAACAACTCATAGAGAGCAGCAAAATGTGAACATCTCTCTCTATATTACATTTACATTTAGTCATTTAGCAGACGCTTTTATCCAAAACGACTTAAAATGACAATAAAAGCAGTCAAAACTAACAACAGAGCAACAATATATAAGTGCAAATGAAAAGTCAAATGACAACGCAGTACACGTAGCAAGGTGTGTATATATAAATATTATATATAATTATATATATATATAGAGATAATATATATATATACACACACAAAGAAAAACAAGTAGATAGAATAGAAAAAATAGAAAGCTAGAGTTTATTTTTTGTTGTTTTTTTAAATAAAGAATAAAAAAAGATAAATGTAGATAAAGTATAATTAAAATAGAATAGAAAGTGCTAGAGTTAGAGGGTCAAATAAAGATGCCCGTTCTGTGATGCAACTCCCATGATGCTCTCTAAATGCACTCTATATGATCCAGATTTCCAATTCTGTTAATTATTCAACAGAATAATACAAGTTCTGTAACATAATATAGTACTTTTTTTTATACATATAAAATATCACTTATTAAAACAACTTTCCATAACACTATGGCAAATTATTTCAGCAAAGTAATGGCTCACGCCATCATTACTATGTAATGTTGCAGAGTCTTAGGCTGCTTTTAAGAAAAATGCATAAGAAAATAGTTTTATTTTATACACATGTATTTTAAAGGACAAAAACCTGGAAATGTCTCAAAATACTTAAATAAAAACCGACAATGAACCTTTGAACTATTGAAAAATAATGCACACACTTTCTAGTGTTCCTAAAGACCTTGATTAGCTTGCCCAGGTGTGTTTGATTAGGGTTGGAGCTAAACTCTGCAGGAAAGTGGACCTCAAGGGCCAGAGTTGAGAACCCCTGCCTAACACATACAATTGAGTCTGCAATTGAGTCTAACTCGCTGGTAAAATATAGAGAGTCTTTTGCCTTAGCACTGTAGCTTCCATAAATTGCTCAGAAATGTCTAAAATCCTGAGATACCATCAAATCCCATCATTGCTTTTTGTCTGTCCCAGCCTAGGATTTGAACGTTTTTTTGTGCAGGCATTGCCAAAGAGCAGGTGAAGAAAAATACCAAGACCAACTTTCCTGAGCTTCTTCTTTCCGAATGCGGTAAAGTCAACGAAGAAAAGGCAACAAACGGACAAAGGTCTGGCACCCCTCTCTTTATACTGCTGCATTTTAGTAAGATAAATAGCAATTATGACATAATAAGAAAAGTTGCTAGTTACTGAGATTAATCCCACTTGCCATAGACACAAGCATATACAGTATATTAGGGCTGTGCAATATATCGAAACATCGCAAATGTACATATCTCAATATGCATATCGCTACGGCTTGCAACATTTGGGGCCATGAACAAAAGACAAAGAGAAAATCACTCACTGCTCTTACCTAAATAACTTTTGTAGCTTAAATAAGATCAGCTGCTTTGAGGCTCATAGAGTAATACTAAGCATGTTTATTATTCATTTCCTAAACTCATTTTAAAATGATTACACTAATGTTAAAATGACATTTTTATGTAATGCTAGAGTAAAACACTACCGTTCACTTTCAGAAGTTGTTGTAGGAGTGCTTTCTTCTCACAAAAAGTGAGACATGTATGCTAGTTATATTAGAATCAGAATCAGAATTAGCTTTATTCACCACTTAAGTGTGCACAAACACAAGGAATTTGTTGTGGTTTTACAGGAGCTCTTGATACATGCATACATACATACATCCATCATAAAAAACCATATATCGATATGTTCACCGAAACTGACTCAGCAACAGCTTGAGTAAACCGTTCAGCGGACATGTGGAACTTTCCGCATTATCGTATCGCATATTCGAATATAGCATTATTTAATGCGTTATCGCCTATCGCATTTTTCTTCAATATCGCACAGCCCTACAGTGTATATATAAATATATATATATATATTATAAGAGAGAGAATAGAGAGAGAAGAGCCGATTTTTCTAGAGTTTTACTATCTTGTCATGTTACTCTCGAAAAGCTCTAAATTTAGATTTCGAAGATGATAAAATATTAATTTCATGACCCCATAGCTCAAAGGTTTCCTTGAGAAATGGTCCTTTATTCCCCTCTGCTGAGTTTAAACTAGCGCAATCTCTCTATCCCATTCATTGCATGACGAATTACGATAAATGGGGGTGAAAAGGGCAGTTGGTCATATTCAAGGGGGTAGAATTCAAAAGCAGAGAGTATTTATGTACGCTGCTGATTAAAAGTTATCTAGAACATTGAGAATGATGTGCAACTTTGAAGCCTTGCGTTTTTCTGGATGAAAAGTCCAGGGGGCAAGAATAGCTGATCCATGACCTAAATTCAATTACAGCAGGATGGCAAGCGCTCCTGAATCCAGTCCAAAATCTTTTGGATTGAGGCTGACCTTCATGGTGATGGTGGGGGGGGTCGAGTGCTAGGGTGACGACCTTGGTTCAGAGCAGGATGTGTTTTTTAATGTCTCTGAAAGAAGTCTCTTATGCTCACCATGGCTAAATTTATTTGATCAAATACAGTAAATTGAATATTGAAAATATTAGTTAATTAACATACTTTTCATTTTAATGTATATTAAAATGCATTTACTTCTATGATGGCAAAGCTGAATATTGAGCATCCATTACTCCAGTCTTCAGTGTCACAAGATCCTTTCAGAACCTTTCAATAGCTGATGTGGGCTCACTACATTTCTTAATCCCAGTGTTGAATGTTTACTTCTTCAGGATTCTTTGATGAATAAAAGTTCAAAATAACACTTTTCAATTTTGATCAACTGAATGCAGTCTTGATGAATAAAAGTATTAATTTCTTTGAAAAAATAAATAAGAAATCTTACTGACCCCAAACATTTGAAACATAGTGTTCCTACTCGCAAGTTAGTTGCAGGTAAGGATGTCCCTGGCAAATATATAATATCAAGAGAAAACGTCTTATTAATTTTAATGACAGTTATGAACGGGGGTAAATACCCCATCTTATGCTCACGGGTGCCATGTTGTTTCACACCATCATCTGAACCTAAATGTCATGTGAGCAATCACTCTGGAGCCGCACTATAACATCATGGGGAAAATATAAGTCCATTTCACACTTTATTGGGCAAAAAAAAAAAAAGAGCTGTGCCCTGGCAGCCAATGAATATAATGAAATATGTGCAAACACCCTTATGTAATTTTAGGGCATAACTCATCTCACAAATCAAGCTGTAAAATATATGACAGCAATGAGAGCCTAGATAAAATATTTTATGGCCTCAAAGCTAATTTAGATTTTGTCATACCTTCATTTGAATTTATTTAATGTTTGTTCAGTTTAAAGCAGATATACAAAGTTAAATGACATTCAGATTCCCAATGCTGAGTTCCTAACAGCAGTGACAAACTGTGGGCTACAATTTCTTGTTGCAGTCACATCCCAACTACTTGATTATACATATCATTGCAAAATGTAAAATATATTATCACCCAGCTTTATATTTAAAGTTGTAAATATAGTACATCCAACTTTAACCACATACATACAGTACACTCATGTAAATCAATACATAATATATAGCACATCTCGGCTCTGTGATTGTTTATATCATTCCAGAAAGTAAACTATATTACCACCCAGCTCTAATCTGCTCTAATCAAACTGTTCTGTAAAGCTGCTTTGAAACAATATTTTGTATGTGAAAAGTGACATACAAATAAAACTGACTTGACATTACTGCACATCCAGACTTTATGAAATCAATGCTATATTTCCGAAACTGATTAAAGTTAATAGGTCTGTAGAAACCAGTTATTGGAACAGGACAAACAGATAAGCAAGAGATTTCTGAAGACATCAGGTTCCTCATAGCTTGATCATACAGAAAGACAGGAATGGAAAAAAAATGCAGCAGTAACAAATGGCACTCACCTTTAAAATCTCTCCTCGCTTGAAACTTAATTCATCATCCGCAGTAGCTTTGAAATCGTATTTTGCTATTGCCTCCATGGCATGGACTGTGTGGATACGAGACAGATATAAAGCTCCAGAAGTGCTTCTACAGGCAGAATAACAGCCCTGACTGATCTGATTCAATCTCCTAATTTCTGTCCTTGTCACTGCTGACCGTGGAGTGACAGATCTTCCTTGCCTGGGTGCTGTCAACCTGCAGACAGACATAAAGATCTGAACCAAATGTAGTTATCTATGGACGAAGCATAAGGAAAAATACTTTTTTTCCCTCCCTTGTATTCAGATCTGGTATGAAGCAGCTGTGCAATGAACGCAAATATAAAGGGAAAGGAATAACTGGGTCGAGCTGACGTTTCCTTGCAACCGACTATGAGCCAATAAGAGGAATCAGATGTAATGTGATTCAGATGTCTTGGTGAGACTGGATGCTGGTGAGAGCTTGAGTCATGCTGATCTGACACACTGGTCGCAATACTGAAGTCACAACAAAGGACTTTTACATGTTAACTAATTACAAGTACAAACAAATTCTTCATTCCTGAGTGAGATGCGTCATTACAGCAATACAGACACTCAAAGATCACGTTTAAGCTTTTCTACGCTAGTGGTTGGAGTTTGATTCGTTCATGCCAGTGATTCGAATCAATCGAATCGATTCACTAAGATGATTCGCTTACTGATTCATTCAGATACCTTTTCAGTACGAGTGTTTGAGTCAATCATTCACTCAACCGATTCGTTAAAAAACTCATTATCCTTTAATACAATCTATGTCCCTACAAGTCTACTAAGAAAGCTCTAGTGAGAGAGTTTTACTTGTTAACTGACAACAAAACAGGTCATTCAACTGCATGAATTTGAATATGAGCAATACTATAAATAGAATAGCCTAAATAAAATAGTAAGGAGTTTCAGTGTAAACGTCATTACGTCATGTTAATTGTGTGTGTGTGTGTGTGTGTGTGTGTGTGGTCATAATTCTTCCTCGCCGCTCTCCTTGTCAACGCGATTGAACGATATGCCTCATTCCTCCAGATCATTCACGAATTGTATTCGAAGCCAATGGTTCAGTGACAATTCTCCGAGTCTCGTTCAGTAAAGGGGCGTATTCGTTCAAACGATCCAACCAATGAAAATCTCCTTCCACAAGCCCACACTCGAATATTATTTGCTGACGGCAAATGGAGTCACGCCCTTACTTGGACGAACAAAACACGAGTCACGAACGAACGATTCACTTAAATGATTTGTTCACTCCGCTATTCGGCATTCTAGCACTTTGCCGTTATAATCATACTGTCGGGACGCTGCAAACATGCGACGAGTCCTCAAGTCCAGACTGACCTCCGGACAGCTCGCGCTGAACTAAATTTGCAGTGGGCCCCGGGCGTCCGTCACGTCGTTTGCAGACAGCTTCGTTGATTATAATACGACCATATATTATGGTTTGTCGCTTCGCGTCGCTCGCTCGTCTGCAGTGGGTGTAATATAATCGGTTCTATATGTAAATAGTTAGGATTAGGGGAACGGATTCGTTTAGTGATACATATGCTGTGATTGTGAAGATGAGATCTTTTGTTTTGACACTAAACTTTTCAGCCTTGTGAATCATACACAAACACCACTAGTATTTCCTTCGCTTTTTTAGCTACTTTCATCTACATCTAAATCTTTATTTTTTATCCAGAAATCTACCAATCTGACTGAAACGAGTCGAACATATAGTTGTTCCAATTCAACTCTCTTACCGTCTGATTAGATAAGACAAATCACCTACCCAGCGCACAGAGGTGCAGAGTCTCTCTCTCCGATCCCCCTTACGCAGTGAAATAAAGAACTAACTAAAAATACTGTATTTTAACAACGGTAAAATCATGTCATACGGCTTACTGTTGTAGTTAATTTTCCCGACTCCGGAGTAGCTCCGGGAAAAGCAAGCGGGCTGTTAATTTCCGCTTCCTTCGTGTTATGGTCCGCAAAGATGGAAAGGTCCAACCTAAAACTTCGCACACTGAATTAGCTAATAGTGAAACTGCACAAAACGACAAATCGTGCAGCATAGATCAGAGAATCGATTTAAACGCGCGTAGCTTCTTGTCTAAAGCCTTTAATCTCGCATTTAAGACAGTAAATACAGATTGGAAGAAAACAGAAGAGATTGGTTGTTCCAGCTCTCTCTCCATGACAATAATGCAGCATGACACACAGATGAACGGAGCGACATCGAGTGGTTAAAGAGTGAAAATGCTGGACCGCGTAATTCAGAGAAAAGTCTGGCTGCAAAAGCCCATTTACAAACAGTAAAATTGTAGCAATTTGTAAAGGTTATGATATAATATAATTGACATTGCAACAAAAAAAAACGGAAAATAAATTATTTTAAAATGTAGATCCAAACGGTATATTTAACTACAGAGATAAATATGAAATTGAATGATTTAGACGTGCTCTATCAATACGCGGGGGGGGGGGGTGGGGGGGGGGGGGGTGGGGGGGGGGGGGGGGGGGGGGGGGGGGGGGGGGGGGGGGGGGGGGGGGGGGGGGGGGTGGGGGGGGGGGGGGGGGGGGGGGGGGGGGGGGGTGGGGGGGGGGGGGGGGGGGGGGGGGGGGGGGGGGGGGGGGGGGGGGGGGGGGGGGGGGGAGGGGGGGGGGGGGGGGGGGGGGGGGGGGGGGGGGGGGGGGGGGGAGGGGGGGGGGGGGGGGGGGGGGGGGGGGGGGGGGGGGGGGGGGGGGGGGGGGGGGGGGGGGGGGGGGGGGGGGGGGGGGGGGGGGGGGGGGGGGGGGGGGGGGGGGGGGGGGGGGGGGGGGGGGGGGGGGGGGGGGGGGGGGGGGGGGGGGGGGGGGGGGGGGGGGGGGGGGGGGGGGGGGGGGGGGGGGGGGGGGGGGGGGGGGGGGGGGGGGGGGGGGGGGGGGGCGCAAGAACCGCGCACGGGGGGGGGGGGGGCACGCCACAAAGAGCCCCACACAAAAAACCTCACATCAATATTTTAACAACTGCAGACCTTTAAAAAGAAGACGAAAGAGTAATGCCCTGATGGATAGAGGTGCAATTGCCATTCTATGACTGGAGGTGTCAGCTGGTGTCTTAAGGACAGTGAGTGTTGACTAACTAGCCCAGCTCTGCAGAGACACTGAGACTTGTGGATGCTGCTGCTCTTCATCTCACGCGTCTTCAAACAAGTTTTCCACGTTTTTAGCTTAAAGAAATCGGATATTTGTAAAGCCCAGGGTTATTGTTGAATTTGTGTTTGTGTTTTATTCATTGCATATCAGTGTGGTATGTAATGAGTACGGTGAAAATTGTGAGAAAATCCTAAGTAAATGTGAGGCGCTGACAAGGTGTGACTTACACTGAGACTTTAAGTTATTTGCAGTTATTTGCTTTCTCTGCAGAGGTAGATGTACATTTCCACATTTCTTTCACCATTTTTAACATGGATATTTCTCAAGACTCTGAAAACTCATCTCTGCTTCTCTCTAACTCGTCGGGACATATACAAGGTAGGCATTTATTTCAGGGAAACCGTATTGTGGAAGTGAAGATATAGAAATCCAGTTTGTTTTGATTTAGAACTTAAGCTGCTTTTAAGAAAAAGTAACGTATTATTGTTATTATTATATAACGAAATATGTTATAGCCTACATTGTATGAATATGTAGCTCTTTCGTTCGTTCTTTCTTTCTTACGTGCATTCATAATAGAAAGTATGTATTTTAGGCACTGTGGCTACAATTTCAAGTTTATCTCCATAACAACTGCATAATAATTATTTAATTAGCATAAGAATGAGCAAAATGCTGTTTAGTAGATGCCATACACCATATGTCAACATTTTTCTCTTATGTACTTTATATATTTTATGTATTATAAATACACACCACATCTGGATCTTGTTTTTATATGTGATTTCATTGTGTGCTTAGCGACCATGAGGGACCAGTATGGAAATGCCATCTTACCCAGTATTTTTGGGACCATATGTTTTTTTGGCATCACTGGAAATTCTATTGTCATCTACACCATCATTAAAAAGACCAAATGCCAGGCTAAACAAACGGTACCAGACATTTTCATATTCAGTCTCTCTATTGTGGATTTGCTTTTCCTCCTCGGCATGCCCTTTCTCATTCATCAGATCATGGGAAACGGATCTTGGTGTTTTGGAGCCACTATGTGCAAAGTCATCTCTGCCCTAGATTCGAACAGCCAGACCGTGAGCACCTACATCCTCACAGTTATGACCTTGGACCGTTATGTGGCTACTGTTCACCCATTCCGCTTTAACCACGTCCGGACAACCTGTGTCGCCAGTTGTGTGGTGGGAATGGTGTGGGTGCTTTCTCTCATCTCAATTACTCCCGTTTTAATGTACACTGGCTTGATGCCTCTCCACAACGGCCAGGTGGGATGTGCTCTCCTGCTACCGAATCCATCCATCAACGTCTGCTGGTTCACTATCTATCAGTTTGTGCTGGCATTCGCCCTTCCGCTCATGATTATCTTTGTGGTGTTTTTTAAAATCTTGAAGCACGTGTCTACCACAGTGGCTCCTCTGCCCCCGAGGAACCAACAAGTGCGCACTAAAAGTGTGACTCGAATGGCTGTGGCCATCTGTTTGGCCTTTTTCATCTGTTGGGCTCCGTACTACATCCTTCAGCTTGTCCATCTGGGAATACAGAAACCCAGTGCCTCGTTTTATTATGTCTATCACGTTGCCATTAGCATGGGTTACACTAACAGCTGCATTAATCCTTTTCTTTATATTATTCTGAGTAAGACCTTTAAAAGGCAGTTTATAGTGGCCATCCAGCCTGCACACAACCACTTTCGGGTCAACCCGAGTAGCACGGAGGCCACTGTGTCCCTCCGTCTGGCTGCTGACTGCCAAAGACATTTACCTGTTAACACCTCAGAGTAATATACTAATTTTTTTTTTCCTTAAAACATCCTAATTGAAGAATTGATCAACCTGATAAAAAAAATTAAGGATTCAAAAAATAAAAAGGAAAAAACAAAGTGATGGAACAATAGATTAACATTTTGTCATCTCTGTGTGTGTATTTGCATTTGCATTGTGTATTACACAATTCCTTAATGATGACCATGTATACTAGGGGGAAAAAACTGTGAATATAAATATGTGAACTTTGTATCATTTTATTTGATCCCCTGAAATATTACTGTAATTTATGTAAACTGTGTGTGTGTGTGTGTGCGTGGTGGTGGTTTTTTAGTGGAACAGGAAAAAATTTAGCAGTAAGTGTTGAGTATTGTTAATGTGCTTGAATTTTATTTTGTGGATGTTGTTTGGGGGGGGGGGGGGGGGGGCACACCCTTGATACTGTATATAGAAAACTCAAATGCCAGTGTTTTTCAATCACGCACAAAGAAAATAAAAACTTACCATATGTTGTTAAGCATTGATATGAGTATGCTTCTGTATAATCTAGTCAAGTGTAATTTAAACTTTTAAATCAATTAAATTTATTTAAATATTTTTTAGTAGGGATGTCAAAAGTACTGGTATTTTGTTACACACTAAAATTAATAAAATATAATATTATCAGTTTTTCTACTACCAGTAGTATCAACTGCTATGCTTGTTTTGCAGATGAATTCATTTAAGCATATTTGGTTACGTCTTAAGTCAGTGTAAGCTATTTTTTTATTGTGGATGTGTCAATTTCGGACCTGTTCATATATGTAGCCTGTAGCATTGACATTCTCTGTTATGCCATTAATATCAATCAAACATTGAATTTTTTTCTATTGTTTGTACTTTGATCTATTATATTGTAGACTGTTTGCTTATCTTGAATCACTTGAGAACATTTACAAAATGCTAGTTTAATCAGTGGTTTTAAAAGTGGTACTGAGAATCATGAAATGTCACTCATATTGGTATTGACTACTGATATTTTGCTGTTCTGACAATGATAGATGGATAGATAGATAATAGTAGTATTAATATTGTCAATACAATGCGCTCATTTGGTGTTTCAGAAACATTTCATATTATCAGTGTTGAAAAGCGTATGTGAGAAATATATGAAATAGAAATATGTATTTATATATATATAAACCCACACACTATTGTTACTAGATTTTATGTCCTTCAGAGTCATAATGGTATAAGTAGCATGTTCCCTTATAAAAGACACGTTTAAAAAAAGAAGTGAATGTCTTTTTGAAGCTTCAAATTAAATCTTGTAACATTGTGATTCATCTTGAAGATGCCTGTTGTGGTTCAAGGCTTCTTGAAATTCTATTGAGAAAATAATTGGTAAATGTACTTGGACACAATGCTGCTTGAGAGTTGTATGGACAGTTGTGTCCTGGTGTTTTGTGTAAATAGATAGATCCTTACATAAAAGACAGCTTTCAGGAAATGCTGCTCATACAGCCCCTTTTACCATCCAACTGGGCGCATCAACAATAATCCCATCGTGTTCAGCCAGGAATCTTGGGGTGATCCTTGATGATCAGCTGACCTTTAAAGACCATATTGCAAAAACAGCAATATCATGCAGGTTCACACTACACAACATCAGGAAGATCAGACCCTTCCAAATAGAGCATGCAACACAGCTTCTCATCCAGGCCCTTGTCATTTCTAGGCTGGACTATTGCAATGCTCTTCTGGCTGGACTTCCAACATGTGCAATCAGACCTCTGCAAATGATTCACAATGCAGCAGAACGACTGGTCTTCAATGAGGCCAAAAGCCAAGCCTCCACTTCTCATCTCTCTGAACTGGCTTCCAGTGGTAGCTTGCATCAAGTTCAAGAAATTGGTGCTTGCCTACAGAACTGCCACAGGCTCCGCACCCTCCTACCTCCACTCTCTCCTATGCATTTACATCCCCTCCAGAAGCCTATGTTGACTGAAACCTTGTATAACGAGCACTTCTCATGTTTATTGCCATCTTATGATGAATCACTTGTTGTATTCCACAACTGTAAGTCGCTTTGGAAAAAAGCATCTTCCAAATGAATAAATGTATAAATGACAATGTAATGTGTAAGATATTAATACGTAACATTTTGTCATAGCAAGAGCAGTCTCATGGTAACAGAGGCACCTATTTCTCAATACATTGCCCCTTTATATGCCCAATGTCACCAAATCTGAGTAGCCTTTTTATCTTGAAAGAAAATGCATTATTTTCTTTTATCACACTTCACTCCATTGCTGCATACATAAGAGCTGATAATAACAGGAAACATTAACAAAAAATAAATAAATAACAAAAAAGGGGAAGGGCAGTGAACATGTCAGGTTCTTAGAAATGTACTCTCTGTTCATGTTTCAAATGGCTTTGAAAAACATTCATACCATTCACAAGAAAGGTTTAAATTTTGTTTGTCATGCGGTGTAACCATGAAGTAAAAGGTAATTTTCCTTACACCTTGAATACGTGATTGTGAACTGAATTATTTCTGCCACAACCTTATCGCCTGCGGCCAAAATATTGACAAAATACACTCAAGAAAAGAGTTTTTCAAATATTAATAGCCTAAACACTGAAGCCACTTGGTTATGATGTTAAAATTTATATTTTTCTATATAATGGAAAGAAAACATATACCAACCTACTTTTCAAGGTTTTATTTTGCAAAATATTATTCTTTTAATCAGGCACTTTTTTCTTCATTGTAATTTCAGACAATTGTATTGCCCTGACATTCCTGACCTATTTTGATACGTATTAATAATTCAGAAATGATACTCATAATCATAATAATCTATTCAAGTCGCATTGATAATATTTTTAAATTAATTAGTGGATGCTAACATATAAAAAGTGTCATGTCATTCACCAACAGGCTAAATTAAATAACAAAATCAGATCTGAAAGTTTTATATGTCGATGCCATTATTAGTGTTAAACAATCTAATAACTAGGTATATAAGAAAGAAATAACATAGAAAAAGAATACTGTTTATCCAAAACTATTATATAACCATTATGATCTGCCATGATCTGACTCGATACGGTGCTGTGAGTATTTAAGACATACTGCTGCTGCACAAATAGCATATATATAATAACCCCCCAACAAAGCTGGAACGAGAAGATAAACAAACAGCCAAAATGTGTATGCTGCTGTGAGCATGAAAACGTACTGCTGTTATACAATTATATGCTTGAAAGCATCCCCATAAGGCAGAAGAGGAGATGAAATGATAACGCCCCCCAAAATAAGTAGATCTATAGCCAAGAAAGATGTACTGCTGCTGCTCCAGAGAGCCATGAGACCTAGTGTTTGCTATCTATGTGTGCCAGGGCCTGCTTTGCCGAATGGCTAGTGGACTATTGCTGTGTGTACCTGATTGGTTGACCAGATAGCTAAAACTAGTGACTTGACTTAAATGCATTTCTGGGCTAGTGAAGCCCAGATAAATTGATTAGTGGCATAGCAATGTGAACCTGGGTGCAGTACCCTTTTAACTAATGAACCTCAAATAACTATGTGTGGTTCGAGCCAATATATCTCAACTTCGCCTAGGTAAGAAACATGCACTATTTGTGGCATTAACAAACAGAATCATGTTTTTAGCTGAAGATGAAGTAACTCCCAGCAACCACCTGACTCAGGCTCAGGTGACCTGAACAAATAGTTTTAAATTGTGTCATTCAATATTTGTCATAGTCATTATCCTCTTACCTTTCCCCCCCCCTCCATTAACATTCATCAACGTCAATGCAATGAAAATATACTTACCTTAAACTATTAATTATCTAACAAAAGTGGGTTCTGCGAAAGAATCACTTGATATTGTTTCCCTTTTAAATAACGTTAATCTAACCCGCGAGTGGCACGAATAGCATTCCGTTAGCCTGTTAGCTTGTCAATCGCACCTACCGTTTCTTTCTCTCTCTCTCTCGCTCCATTTTTCACAAGTTCATCAAACAACAGTAGTAAGTCAGAATCATTCATCAATCACAGTGAGTAATGGCTCTTCTCCTGCTATTGGCAGCTTTTTTACTGCTTGCCACCGTATCTGTAGCTTTCTCGACCGCGGTGAGGGTTCCACATTGTTAATGCAGGGAAATAGTTAGGCTTACATAGAAACTCAGAACAAGACCCGCATCCAAAACTTATTGAGGATAGTAAGAATGTGAGGGCCTTAGATACGGCTTTGAATGTGACTAGCTTAGCGAGTCCCGTACATTGTTCGGTTCCGGTTGCAGAGGCCCTGCAGCAGGGCGATTGGGTGACTGTGAGGCGGCATAGTCATGGGACAAAACACCGCTCTTCCATTCCGATTAAATCTTTAAACAGGTTCTTCCCACTCAGTGACGCACCCACTGAGAAACCTGTTGAAAAAGCCCTAGTAATTGGCGATTCTATTGTACGAAATGTGAAAATAGAGACACCAGCCACCCAATGTTTACCGGGAGCCAGAGCGCCTGACATCTTGGCAAATTTAAAAGTGCTAGCTAATGCTAAACGTAAATTCAGTAAGATTGTTAATGAATTTGATGTCTGACTTCGCCATCACTAAAAATAACATAAAGAGGTGTGTGAACTTGCAAGTACGATGTCAGACACTGTAATATGCTCTGGTCCCCTCCCAGCTTACTGTGGTGATGAGATACATAGCAGACTGTCATCACTCAATGGCTGGATGTCTAAGTGGTGCCCGCAGAATAACAGGTTTTATAGACAATTGAGCAAATTTTTGGGCCAGACCAGACCTGTTGAAAAGAGATGGTCTTCATCCCTCCAGGGGTGGTGCTGCTCTTCTCTCTAGAAATATGCCACATAGTCTTAGAGTTTGTACTTGACTAACTAGGGCCCGGGTCAGGAAGCAGACAGACTGTCTAAACCAACCATCTGCTAGCCACCTCACATCACAGAAGTCAGTTAACTCTCAGCACATAGAGACTCTTTCACCTAGATATCATACTATAGAGACTGTGTCTGTTACCCGAACTAGCAAAAACAAAAAACGTCCAAAACAATTTAAGTGTAACAATTTAATTGATGTTCAACAAATAAAAAACAGATATAATACAGATAAACAAATGATAAAACTTGGCTTAATGAATATTAAATCAATTTCTACAAAAGCGCTTTTTGTAAATGATATGATCACAGATCATAAGTTAGATTAGCTCTGTTTAAAACCTGGCTAAAACCAGATGATACATTTTTAAAAAATGAGTCTACACCCCAAGATTGTGGTTATAAACATGAGCCGCGTCCAAAAGGTAAAGGGGGAGGTGTTGCTACAATTTATAGTAATATTTTCAGTATTTCTCAGAGCTCTGGTTTCAAGTATAATGCATTTGAAGTAATGGTGATTCAAATAACATTACCCAGAGAAACAAGTGTTAATGATAAATCCCTTGTGACGTTTGTACTGGCTACTGTATACAGGCCACCCATACAGACTTTATCAAAGAATTTGCTGATTTTCTGTCTGAGTTAGTGCTGGCTGCAGATAAAGTCTTAATTGTTGGTGATTTTAATATCCATGATGTTGCAAAAAGATGCATTGGGATCAGCATTTATAGTCATTCTGAACTCCATTGGGGTTAGACAACACGTGCCAGGGCCTACTCATTGTCGGAATCATACTTTAGACTGTCACATGGAACTGATGTTAATGGCGTTGAAATTCTGCAGCCAGTGATGATATCTCGGATCGTTATCTAGTCTCGTGTAGACTCCAAATGCAGTGGCGGGCCGTGCGTTTTACACCTAGGCCTTCAGTGGCGTCCTAGCGTTACATGAATTAATCCATCTCTTCATACATCATAATGATGCCACGGCTATAGAAACCATAAATATTACACAGTAATGCTGTATAACAGGGCACTACATAACAGATAGGTATCTTAGTGAGAATGAATGCCATTACTAAAGAAATAAACTTTGTTGCGATGGGCTTTGGCTCTCCGTCTGTGGTGGGGTCGGGCTGACGCTCCGCGAATATGGGTGATGGTGGGCTGGGCCCTGGGTCCAGAGTGGGGCTGGTGTCGTCGTCCGCGATGTCCACAGTCAGCAGCAATCCACAGGACACCAGCACCCACTCCACAAAGGCGGCGAAGCTCTCTCGAGGACCATCCCCGGACAACTGCGCTCGTGTGGTGTTCATCCCCAGCTGATAAAACGACAAGGCAGCTGTCCGGTAGTAGGTCAGTTAGCGAGAAACACAAATTCTCTGTGTGATCCGGAGAGAGCGATCCCCCCTGCTCCGCAGAGGACAGGTCGCAGATCATCCATAACTAAAACTAAAACTGACAAAAACGAAAAAAAAAAAAACACACTGGGAAACACGTCGCTTTTTAACGTTTTCAGGGTCCGTCTTCTGCCACGGTGTGGTGTGGGAGAGAAGCACGTAAACGAAGATGATTACAACAAACAGTCTTTAAAGGGCTCATATGATGCTGCTAAAAATAACTGTATTTTGTGTATTTGGTGTAATGAATTGTGTTTATTCGGTTTAAGGTTAAAAAAAACACATTATTTTACACATACTGTACATTATTGTTTCTCCTCTATGCCCCCCTTTCTGAACGCGTCGAATTTTTACAAAGCTCATCGTCTGAAAGCGAGGTGTGCTCTGATTGCCAGCTATCCAGTGCGTTGTGATTGGCCGAATACCCTAAGCATGAGACGGAAATGTTAAGCCCCTCACCATACTGTGATGAAAAAAATGCCCTGCATGCCCGCGTGATTCAAAACATGAAACCCATTATAACGATGGCATTCGTTTGCATCCAGTGGGACATAATTAGGATTATAATGAATTTATACTGCTATGGGGACATAATTATGGATTATAATGATACTGTCTTTTTACGCGTTGCGTTGCATATCGCGCTGCGTATTAAAACCATGTCTGCATTTGTGATTGGGAGAAATGACAAACAACAAGCGCTAATCTACACTGCCCAAAAAACTCGCTTTAAATATATAAAATATAAAAACTCTTTAAATATAAAAAACTTACTTACAGTCTTTGAGTTAGAACAGCCGGCATTGTAGTCTACTTCAGGATCAGGAAACGGTCCTCCATAACATGTGCTGCACACATCCGAATATTTGTGTTGAAGTGTTCTGGAACAGTGTTTTGTAAATACAACTTAACACTGATTTCTAGTCGTGTCCATTTTTTGGAAGGCCAAACACAGTAGTTTTGCTTTCACAACGAAACAGCTTCACACACCGCGGCCTACAGTGAGCAGAGGCCAGTGGCTAGCGTGAGGAACGGCCGGAGGGTTAGAGTGAGTAGAGGCGGGTGGGCTTGAGAATGGCACGGCCGGCGATTTCGACGAAGGAACGTCCGGAAGGACATGTGACGACTCCGGGCTGGACTCCGCTTCGTCCACAGTGAAAGCCGATCTGGCGATTGACAGCGCAAAGTTGTAGTATTTCCTCAGCAACCAGCACGGATCAGCTCCAGGCATGACGAAGCAGATATCGTCCTCTTTTGGAACCAAACAAAGTATTTTTGCTTTCACAACAAAACACACAGCACCTTTACAACATGGCGGCAGCAACAACAATACTACAGCTAGAATTAAAGTTACGCCTTCTTTCTTTGCTGAACATTTGGGTGCATTATGCTAATATATCCACATAGTGACGTAGATATGTGGGAGCGTGTTAGAACAAGACAAAATTAAAAATCACATGGTAGGTGTGGCTGACTCTTAACTTTTATAAAGAATATCTCTTTGGATTTGAGACTTTAGTCTTTGCAACTTTACAGATCTTCTTTATGCACCAGGAGCTTGTAACACTCCAAAGAGAAAGGAAAACTTGAAATCGCATCATATGACCCCTTTAATACTCCACAGAAGGGTAATCCACAGCAGGGAAACAGCGCACACACACACCCACACACACCCCCAGGTAATACAGACGTATCCATAGACGAACCATACAACCAAACACTGAACAGAATGCAACTTATATGGGGAACGTAAATGAGGATAATTGACATGAAACACCTGAACATGATGACACAATCAAGGGGAGACAGAAATTAGGTCAAAGGGACACAAGGGATGAAATGAAAACAAACACAAAAGTCCATAAGGTGTTACACATATAGCTAAAGCTGCATATTCAACTCCTTGTTACAAATATGGTAGAACCATCACTTCTACCACAAAAGACTGCTTTGTAAATAATCTTCCTGACTTGTCTCAATTCCTCAGTATATCCAAAACCTCAGAACAACTATGGACTCTCTCTTTTCTAGCACTTTAGATACGGTTGCTCCTTTACACTTAAAGAAGATTAAGGAAAACAGTCCGACATTGTGGTATAATGAGCACACTCGCACCTTATAGAGAGCAGCCCGGAAAATGGAGCACAGCTGAAAAAAAAACTAGAGGTATTTCGTATTGCATTGCGGGTAAGCACTTCTACTTATAGAAAAGGTCTAAAAACGGCTAGATCTACTTACTTTTCTTCTCTTTTAGAAGAAAACAAACACAACCCCAGGCATTTATTTAATACAGTGGCTAAATTAACGAAAAATAAAGCATCAACAGGTGTTGACATTTCCCAACAGCACAGCAGTAATGACTAATGACTTGTACTACTTTACTTTTAAGATCGATACTATTAGAGATAAAATTATAACCATGCAGCCCGCAGCCCAGTAATGCATCATATAGTGTGCTATAGATCCCCTGAGGAACAATTCCACTCATTCTCTGCTATAGGACAGGAAGAATTGTATAAATTGTCAAATCATCAAAACCTACAACATGTATGTTAGACCCTATTCCATCTAAGCTACTAAAAGAGGTGCTTCCAGAAGTCATAGATCCTCTTCTGAATATTATTAATTCATTAATGTCTTTAGGATATGTCCCTAAAACCTTCAAATTGGCTGCTATTAAGCCTCTCATTAAAAAACACAACTTGATCCAAGAGAATTAATTAATTACAGACCGATCTCAAATCTCCCTTTTCTGTCAAAAATACTAGAAAAGGCAGTATCCTCTCAGTTATGTTCCTTCTTAAGCCCGGGATACACTGCACGATTTTAGCAATCCTATAAGATCATTACTGTATCACACTGTGCGACATGGATCGTTTAAACTTGGGTACGACAAGCATGTAGACTGTACAATGATGACACCTATTAAATCGTAGGTTGCGACAGCTGCGACACATGTTAGCGCAACGTCATCAGCATGCGCTAGTGGTAAACAAATACTGGTACTTCAAGATGGATCGCGCTTTGGCAGTTGTGCTTTTCATGTGCGCTGAAACAAAGAAGAGGCGCCGGCAGAAGAGGGCAATATGGACCCGCTCATGGCTCGGGAAAAGAGGACAACTTGGGATGCCAGTTTGGCACAGGGAGCTTGGCACCTGCAGTTCCTTTTTTGGTGCGGTCATGATAGCAGCTAGAGGACACATGGTACAAACATGCCCTCTGCTGCCACAACTCAACAAGAATTTGTTCTTTATGGGTATCTCACATACCAGTATACATTCTACTTTTTTGCCTCCATGGCATTGAAATTGTAGCGCCGCTGGTCGCGTTGATCAATATGTCATTTCATGTTGCAATTTTATTGGCTGCTGAGTAGACGCAGGTCGTTGCAGCAAACACACTGTGCGTTGATCATGCTGAATTTCTGACACTGTCAGAAAACTATTGTAGGCTATCTTTGGTCGCAAGACCGGGAAAACGCCCGTCTTTGAACCTCTCTCACTGTACGACATAGGATCACCGTTTAGGAGCCACGATCACAGAAATCGCCACGATCATTTCATGATGCCAATATTTCGTCTGGGACAGCCAAAAATCATGCAGTGTATCCCGGGCTTTAGAGAGCAATGGTATCTCTGAGGATTTCCAGTCAAGATTTAGACCGTATCATAGTACTGTGACTGCTCTCATCAGAGTTACAAATGACCTGCTCTTATTATCCAATTGTGGTTGTATTTCTCTATTAGTGCTACTGGATCTTAGCGCTGCGTTTGACACTATTGACTACAGCATCCTTTTTAGTAGAAGCAAATCTTTGGCATTAGTGGAATTGCATTTCATGGTTCAAATCTTACTTATCTGACTGTCATCAATTCGTAGCAGTAAATGACGAGATATCATATCGATCACAAGTACAGTATGGAATGCCACAAGGCTCAGTAATGGGACCGTTGCTATTCACACTTTACATGTTACCCTTGGGAGATATCATCAAGAAACATGGTGTTAGCTTTCACTGCTATGCTGATGATACTGAGCTCTATATTTCTTCGTGGCGCGATGAAACATACAAATTTGCAAAACTAACGTAATGCATAGTTGATATAAAAAACTGGATGACTAGTATTTTCCTACTGGTAAATTCTGAAAAAACAGATGTGCTAATTATCAAAAACCTCTGCATGTAATAACCTAAAACACTGTCTAACACTTGATTGCTGCTCTGTTAATTCCTCATCATCATGCTATTTGATAGCAATCTTTCCTTTGAAAACCATGTTTCTAGCATTTGTAAAACTGCATTTTTCATCTTAAAAATATATCTAAATTATGACCTATGCTCTCAATGTCAAATGCAGAAACGTTAATTAATGCGTTCATGACCTCAAGGTTAGATTATTGTAATGCTTTATTGGGTGGTTGCTCTACGCGCTTAATAAACAAACTCCAGCTGGTCCAAAGTGCAGCTGCTAAGTTCTTATTGAACAACGAATACATTTTAAAATCTTGCTAATTACTTATAAAGCCCTGAATGGTTTAGCTCCTCAGTACTTGAGCAAGCTTATATAGTCCTTCACGTCTGTTGCGATCTCAAAACTCTGGCCATTTGATAATACCTAGAATATCAAAATCAACTGTGGGCGGCAGATCCTTTTCCTATTTAGCACCGGTGTAGTGCCCAAACTCTGGAACAATTTACCTAGTGTTGTTTGGGAGGCAGACACACTCTGTCAGTTTAAATCTAGATTAAAGACCCATCTCTTTAACCTGGCATACACATAATATACTATCACATTTCTATAATTCAAATCCGTTTTATTTAGGTCAACCAGAACCGGGAACACTTCCCATAACATCCGATGTACTCGTTACATTGTAAGAAGAATGGCATCTACGCTAATATTAGTCTCTTTCATTCTTATTCCGAGGTCACCGTAGCCACCCAGATCCAGTCCAGATGGTGGATCAGCACCTAGAGATGACCTCTACAGCCCTGAATGTCAGCGGAGACCATGTCAACTAGATGCACCCCAGAGACAGATCCCTTGCGAAGACCTCATCACATCGACGACCATCGGCACAAGGGGGGAAACCCCACTCGGGAACCGAAGAACCCTTGTTGCAGCCTGGAATTAAACCATGCTATGCTGGTTTCATCTGGCCAGAGGAGAACTGGCCCCCCCGACTGAGCCTGGTTTCTCCCAAGGTTTTTTCTCCATTTCTGTCACTGATGGAGTTTTGGTTCCTTGCCACTGTTGCCTTTGGCTTGCTTAGTTGGGGACGCTTGACTGATTGCACAGACACTATTGGAAGAGAACTGAACTGGATGATGACATCACTGAATCATCAATGAACTGACTTTAGCTGGAAAAATGACTCTGTTATTGTCTTCTTGCATCACTGACAAACTATTTTCCTGATTAAATCTGTAAAGCTGCTAGTATTGTATAAAGCGCTATACAAATAAAGGTGACTTGACTTGACTTATGTTGTTTTTAACCTGTAAAAGTGACTCACGTTTTTCCATTGAATACAAAATGAAATGTTAAGAAGAATGACAGCCTCAAGGTGCAGACACATTTACCGTTGCTCTGTAAAATTTCAAAGGAGAAATCCAGTCATTTCAATAGGAATCTGTGCGATCGGGAGTTTTGCATGAGGGTGAAAAAGTTCCCCACACAGATCACCGCATTCACTGCAAATGACCACCGAAGCTCCTTGGTTTGAAAGTGACTTCTGTGTTTGCTATTCCAAAGAAGAAACTATGATATAGATTTATAGATATCATTTAGATTTGAAACATGAGGATGATGACAGAAGATTTTCATTTTGGGGTGAACTATCCCTTACTTCTGTTGTCTGTTATTAAAAACAGCTACAGAATGTTAACATACCGCAAAGGTAACAGGAACTTGGCAGTTATCTTAGTTTGTATGTACATGTGTGGCTGATTTTTGTTTTGCAGACAGTTTTTAGAGGTCCCAAACATCTCAGAGATAACTACAGTTCTAGTGGGCAGACAAATCGAGCATCGCTTTCTGTGATTATGGTGAGTTTGTCCTTGCGCTTCTTGTAATATTAAAACAATTATGACAGAATTTCTAACATTCTGAAGTGCATAGTAAGTTTCTTCGAAGCAATATGCATCCAAAATGAAATAAATCAAGCCTCTGTGAATAAATACAGAAAAATACTAGAATTTAGATTTCTACTTGACACAGCATGAATACTGAAACATTGACACCAAAGTCTTCAAACTGAGGATCGAGACTATAGGTTAGTGCATGCTGAGGAATGGATCACGCTGCTCTTTGCATGCACTGTGAAGACTCCCTCAGGAACTGGAGCTATTGTAGCCAGTGCAGAAAGAGAGTTTCACTGTAAAAGTGCTGCAAAGAGCAGTGACAGCTTTAGTGTCAATCAGTATGCAAATAAATACACACTTTTAGATGTCAACCAAGACAAATGCTAAACTAGTGTTTAAAAAAAAAAAAAGTCTAAGAAACGTGGTGTGAATGCCAATGTCTTTTTAATTAAAAAAATTCTACAAAAATATATCAGTTAATTGTTATCGTAGACACAGGTCCACACAAACCTAGTCATCTTGACAGCAGAACATGTACCCTTGTGCAATAATCCAATGATAATTAGAATTGTACATATAATCTATCCCTACATATATACTGTTCCCAGATATATTATCCATTGATCTTTGTATAACATTTATATACATACACACAAAGACATTACAAAATGTTTATAAAAAGTTGCAAATTAAAACATCTCAAAAACCAAATTAATAAAAGAGAAGATTTCAGGGTAAGATCCTTCATTCGTTGTGTTCAAGTGTTCATTATTTCAAGCATAGTGAAAATTAGGAATATTTTGGAAGCATGGGAGTGGAAAAAAGAAATGCCCTTGTGGATCAGACCTTTGTGTCTACACAAATCCTGTTACATGCTGTGTAATTGCTGCTTTTTGCATAACCCCTTTGACATACTCAACAGAATAACATGGATGATTAGATTTTAACAGAAGAAGACACAATCCTTTAGTGGGTTTCGTACACAGATTTCAGCGGAAGAGAGAAAACAGTTTTTCATTGTTTTGTTTTTTTTCAATTTGGGTATGAAAAAAAACCCCAAATCATCTGGTACGATGGTAAAACAACTTCTTAAGCACAGTAATGGACAAAAAAATGCAATATAAAAGTATAAATTTTTTCCCCTTTGTTCTGAACAGAAAGTGTTTGAGCACTGACACAAACAAAACTTTATTTCATATATTTGCTTATTCAGATCAACAAAAACTAATATAAATTGTGTAATATAGAAACCGCACATCTGTAAATTTTCCACAATTATTAAACCTAATTCTACAGTGCAATTCAAACTTTAGTGTATACAGTACCCAGGTTCACTGGAAAAACGTGGCTGTGGCAACATTTCGGCCAGATTATATTATGTTGCTTCTTGCACTCAAGCATGCAAGAAGCACCGCACTTTCCAGTAGGTGGCATTAATGTTTAATCCTTCTTGAAACAGGTGGATGTGAATCTGGCAACATTTCATTACATTGGTTGTTGTAATCATCAAATCATAGTTCATAAATAAAAAGTCTGTGGCGCTAAATGTGAATGCTCTATCACGTTTGACATACAATACCACCCAGAGTAAATTGTTAAAATCATGAGATTAGGACACATTTGCCATGACATTTTAGCTTGCATCTACAAGTCTTCGAGCTCTTTTATTGTGACTTGTGTTTCAGCAGCACTCCTGCGCAAGTGCTCTGCATCACATTTGTAGTGTTGTACCAGGTGAGTTACAGAGCAAGTTTACTATATCAGATGGAGCATAATATATACAGCTGGTCATGTGATGTAAACGCTATAGTTTACAAATCATGCACTATGGTAAAAGCCTTCTGAGGTCATACCATAATATTGTGCAAGGAACTGCACAAAAATAAGTCTTTATTAATGAATAATCTGCTCCTGTAATCATAATGTGTCTAAAGAATAACAGATGTTTTACTGCCACTAGTGTTAATTTCAGCTGGAAACTGCTTTGAATATTATGTATAGGTACGTTTTTGGAGTTTTGCAAAAATGGAGGTAGAGGCATGTTTTTCTAATGAGCCAATGTTTGAAGAAATTCAGATGGATTGCAACGATATATAAAAAAATAGTATTTTACATTTGAGGAGCTTGTGAATATTCCATATCATGTGCAATAATCAATAGGACACTTACTGTTTGGTCTATACCATGTTAGATTAATTTAAAATGCAAATGTGTGATTTTAATTCAGTTTGCTATTTGAGTTTTAATTCACTCACAATCACATTGAGAAAAAAGAAGCACTTTAGTCTTTCATAATGTTAATGCATGCTAAAATGTTATAGTTTCAGAAGAATGAGCTTTGCAGTGTGTATATAGCAGTACACTCTTAAAAATAAAGGTGCTTCACGATGCCATAGAAGAACCTTTTTGTCTAAATAGTTCCATAAAGAACCTTTAACACCTGAAGAACCTTTCTTTTTCACAAAAGTTTCTTTGTGGCAAAAAAAGGTTCTTCAGATTATAAAAAGGTAAGAAAGAAATGGTTCTTTAAAGAACCTTTGACTGAATGGTTCTTTGTGGAACCAAAAATGGTGTAGTGTAGTGTTTAATGAGCTGCATTCAGACTGTTCAAATGCTTCTGGAGAGGGATGACTGTTTGTCTCGTTTTATTCATCAGATTAATGGATATACGGACCCAATTAGTCCAAATAGGAAGGAGTCAATTTGACATATTCTGACTGTTGTTACAAGCAATTAGAGCCAAACACAATCGGTGTCATGGATTTCTATTCTAAGGTCACTTTACTGGTCACATCGAGGCTTTTCTTTATTCTGCAGTCATTGGTATTGCTACGTAGATCTCCATGTTATTTGAACATGTCAAACATTTTCAGATGAGCTGGATTAAAGGAATATTTTCGAAAAAATGAATAAATGAATTTTTTTGGAACCCTTATGGCAACACACTGCTCTTCTTGTTCATACAATAAAAGTCAATGATGACTAGGAAGGGGTGTCAAGCTCAAAATATATCAAACAGCACACTAAAAGTAGTCCGTATTACATGTCTGATAAATTTCAAGTGTTCTGAATGCCACATGATGACTTTGTGTAAGGAAAAAGGCTGAAATTGAAGTCTATCATTATACACTAATAATTTTGTGTGTTTGTCTAAACCTAATTTTCTTCAGTCCAGTAAATCTTAAAATATTAATATTACTACAAAAGTTCTTCTTACATTTACTTACATTTATAAGAATCAAGATTTCACAGCAAAAAAGACATGTGTACCACAACCCGAAGGTGGACATTTTTACAATTATACTAAAAGGCCTTGTCCTTGCTAAAAAAAAAGAAAAAAAGAAGCATATACTATCAATCAGAGGGCAGAAGACATGTAGAAGATTGAGTTAAACATGTAGAACAGGATTTTAGTCATGTTTTGATTTGTTGATCATTTAGAGGCCCTAGTTAAAATGTATGTATCAAATAAGACACAGTAGGGGTTAATGGTGTCATTTTGGAGCTTGCTGGTTACCATTCACTTTCTTTGAATTGAAAAGAGCAGCATGAGCATCTTGCTTAACATCTCCTTTTGTGGTCTATTGATGAAAAAAATAGTCAAACATGAGGGTGAATAAACAATGAAAATTTTCATTTTTTGGTGTACTAAAACCTAAGTTAACCTAAGTTAAACAGGTTCTTGTTACTGCATTCAAACTAGGTTTAGGTGGTTAGGTTATAGATTAAACCACTGGTGATAAGGTGTGGTTATTGTGATTGTGCTTTTCAGAAGTGACACTGTTTTACTAAGGTGTTCTGTCTAATACATTGTGTTGTCAACATGCCATCCATAGAAATATATCTCACCTAAAGCACACGTTTTAGATTCAGTTTGATTTCATACTTTTCAAAACTAATTTTATAATACAGATTTGTAAATGTCTTAATGCATACTGCAAAACAAGCACAAATGAATAAGCTTTATGTTTTGGTGGTGCAATAAATTCACTGAAAGTGCAAGAACTGACATCTTTGTTAAATGTCATGAAAACCCATGGGAGGTTAGCAGCCAGTCAGTACAATCTGCAGAATCATAAAAGATGAAACTAAAAAGTTATATATAGCAATTCCCTTCATGTATTACAGGTGATAAATCTATTTAGTGACACATAAAAATCAAATCCGAGGCAAATAATTTTTCAATTCAAAATTATGGTGCAAAGGCCAGCGTATAATGTACTTCCAGTGCCAAAACGCAATCAGACAATCTAAAAAATAGCTCTGGTTCACAGGCACTTCATATAAGCACAAAAAAGTGAACAAAAATATAATCCACTAGTTCCAAATGTATGTGCAACTTCATAGTGTGCTGCCATCATTTCAAACATATCTTTCTTACCATAGTTCTTATGTGGGCTTTTAGATATTTGCTACGCTGTTGTGATATTTGGGAGTAGTGAAGTAAGTCTCAGAAGCTTGATTCAGGCACTGCCTTCTTTCTGCCCAGTGAGTTTGTGCTGTAGCGTGTGCGTTGCAGGGTATTCTGAGAGCCCCTGTCCATAGGAACGCTCTGTGGCTGGGCCGCAGATGTGCCG
The DNA here is from genome assembly GCA_018155175.1 of Sinocyclocheilus anophthalmus. Lineage (NCBI taxonomy): Eukaryota > Metazoa > Chordata > Actinopteri > Cypriniformes > Cyprinidae > Sinocyclocheilus > Sinocyclocheilus anophthalmus. The sequence continues at coordinate 11,239 of JADLZN010005978.1, read as the reverse complement.
TTCCTGTGCAAAGATGCCGTTCTTCTTAAGCCTAGATCAGCCTTGCTTTGAATATTGGAAGAACTTTGTGAGCGTTTGATGTCTGATGACCCATGACTGACCTTGCCATTTGCAAATTCGCCACCGAGTCTGCTACGAACTTGGTTTGTGCTATTAGCTTTACCTTCTGAAGTTCTATTGTGTGTCCCATTGGAGAGAGAATCTCCAGATGGGCTCTTCACCTCTGCATCACCCCTTTTCACAGATTCACTGTCTCTAGACCTACGAAGCGAGTCTTTCTTCATGAAACCGCCTTTAAGAAAAGCGAAGACACTATCGGGACGTTTTGTCTCCTGTCCCTTTCTCGGTTTCTCCTCTAGTTGGTCTTGCTCCTTGCTTGGATCATCCCTCTTTGTTGTTTCCCACCCTCTTGGACCACTGGAATTGGATTGGATCCCTGTGCCGGAGCCGTTTCTGGATTGTGATCGGTCCGGTTTTGATTTCCTGCTGCTCCGTCTGGTCAAAGTTCCATCTTCTCTTGGTCTACTGCTGCTGCTTGGTTGTTGGCCCATTGCTTTCTCTGAACTACTTGTTTCTTGACCCTGCGGTATTTTGAGATACTCTAGAGGTCCGAGGCTGCTGTGGCTTGAAGATTTGGCTGTGGGTTGTTTCGTATCATCGTCTTTACCGCTTTCTTTATCTGAAGGTCGAGTCATTAGGGCAACAATGGGGTCTTTGGTGCATCTTGGCCTTCTGCCAGACTCTAAATACTCCACCAGCTCTGCAGGAGCCTGGCCAGGAGCTTGGGCAGGTTTGTGGCGGTCTTTGTTTCCAAAGGACCATCGCAGTGGCAGCACCCTGGTCTTGGTGGGACTTTTCATGCTTATGCTACGCCCTTGGATTCCTTGCACGAAAGGTCTGCTTTCGAACCCACCTAAAGACACTGTCATTTAATACAATATTTACCACATGGTGGAAAACACTTTCCCACAACAAAACAAGTGAAGAACTATGATGAAATCTCTGTCAAGGTGCATCCTTTTAGTATTTATATTTCTTATTTACAACAAACTTGCTGGGTAAACTCACCTCTCTCTTCAATTGAGGGTTCATTTTGAAAGACGGGAGACTCTGGGGAGTCTGGGATGGAAGAAGGGCATGTTGTGGAAGACCGTGATACCATACTTCCTCTTTTGCTATCACCATTCAAACGGATGAGCCAGTGATCTGACATGGAGGAGCTGGTGGAACCTGTTCAATGAGACAATAAAGACTGTTCAGTGGCTGGTCCATGTTTCTCCTAGGCGTGAAGCATCCTGTGCTCTCTCACTGCCCCTTCATTTTTAATAACTAAAATTCATCACCCGCACATGTTCTGTATTATCGTTTCCATGACGACCAAGTCATGCATTGAATATGCAGCGGCATCTTAGCCACCAGTCAAAATGAACTCTAGCTCAAAAAACCCTTCATTCAATTTTTACAGTTCAGTCGTTCATGATTACTGCATACATATTTTCGAAATCATCTTTATAGAGAATGCTGGGGAGCGACAAGTGAAAATGAATTTTTGGGGCAATTAACATACTGCAAATACTGTCGATTGAGCTTGTAAGATAAAATTACTTGTACAACAGTCAGAAAATCTGGACCTACACTCAAAACTTCTGTCACTGGAACATTATCACTGCAGTGCATATAAGAAAAAAACAGTTTCATCTGCTTTCTATGTTGAACCACTGCGAAAAAGGTCTGTCAGCCTCCATCTGAAATGTGGCCACAAAGGCTCATTTACTCACCTCTGACCGAGCTGTTGGCAGACCAGGGTGGGATGACATTTCTTCTCTGATAGAAGAGGATATACGCCCCCCGTGTGCACAGTTCCTCCTCTGGCACAATCTCCACACTGCTGTCGTCATAACTGTACCAGTGGCCATCCACTGAGTTCCTACAGTAGGCTGTTTTACAAAGACATATGCTGTAATCTGCTGGAGTAGTGTATGTATGTATGCATGTATATATATAACTGCCTTTATGCCATTCAAGGTACAAATCTTAAAAAATATAAATATTTTCTAACAATTTATTTCTAGAAGAAAATAGAAAGCCGTTAATATCATTTTTGACCAATTTAACACATCCTTGCTGAATAAAGGTATTCATTTCTGTTAATATAAAGTATTAATTAATATTAATTTCAAAAAAGAAAGAAAAAAAATTTACTGACTCCAAACTTTTGAACGGTGGTGTATATCGTTACAAAAAGATTTATATTTTAAACAAATGCTGTTCTTTTTCTTTTTTTTCTTCTTTTTATTCATGCACAAAAAAGTAATTCACATACTGTGACAAAGGAGACAAAAGAGAATTGGTCTGAGAAGACCAGGGGGATCTGCAAATTTTTTGTAAAGTGCAAAACACAGGTCTAATTGGGTGTTGACAACAAAAGAAGTCAAACCCTTTCTGGGAAATCCAACCCTGTTCTTTTGCATTATTTAGAAACAACAATATCTCACTTTGAAAAGTAAGTGCAGGATCAAAGATTAGCATATATATTAGTGACAAAATGACTTGTTTATACTGTATTTCTTACAATGCTGTACTATAATTGCTCCACCTTTATTTGCAGGTTTAATGACCAAAATTCCTAAGAGATTGTGATTTTATAGAGAAGGTGGAGAATTTGCTTACATGTTTTTCCCAACATGGTTATCCACAGTCGTGGATCCTGCTAGTAACCAGACCGTACTCAGTCATTTTCCCAATAGGAATGACAAATTTCAAATAAATAATTGGGCACAACTTATTAACGCAACTAAGCATTTTTTCTTATTTCTAGCATTATTACCCATCTTTCAACACATGATTTATTTGACCCATTGTCTTTGTGGTTTGGGATATGTGGGTAAAACATCTAGACAACTCAAACAATGTATTAGTGAACACAAAAGTTCAATCAGACGAAAGGACATAAATTATCCAGTAGCGCTACATTTGAATAAGTTCAATCGTGATGTGTCGACACTCCAGTTCTTTGGAATTGGAAAGGTGAAAGTGCCACCTAGAGGTGGTGACATTGACCTTTTTCTACAAAGAAGTGAGGATTTACACCCTTCAAACTCCTATGGGTCTTAATGATGAGCTGTTCTTTAATGTCATGTGGTAATATTGATATTTGATGATTTTTAATATGATACAGTACACGTATGTATTTGTATTTAGGATTTAGTACAATGCAGTTTACATTGTATATTTGTTACATATTTGTATGTGATGATATTTAGTGTTTTGTATTTATAAATTAATATGGTTATGTGTACGTTTGCAAGTTGTTTGTATTAAATACTTATTTGTGACACGTATTGGTGTGTATTCATTGTCTACTGAAATCTATTTAATTTACATTTTATAGGGATAAGTGTAGATAATACTAGGAGTACTAAGAATACTAGGAGTATGTAATATATTTATTTTGGCTAATTGTACTTTAGTCAGGTTGGGACTTTTTTTGTTCTGTTATGTCATTGGCTGTTATTGATGATAGTGTTGTTCTCTTCTTTGGCTGCTTTGTATTTTACATTTCCGTGTGTTTGACCTCTTATTTGAAAAAAAGTGGCAGGCAGTGTGAGTGAAATGCTTCTTTAAAATATGATTTGTAAGCTATAGCAGTGTGTGGGATTCATCTATTTTTGTTAGATTAAAAAGGTTTAAAATATCATTTTCACCACACAATATTAAACACAATACATACAAATTCACCTATAATGCATGTATTTAAACTGCTGGACATTTACTTGACAAATAAACTAGAGAGAGTTAAAAGTGTCTTTATTGTTATAAAGAAAAATATATAAAGAAATAGAATTATTTTCTAGATTAGAAAATGATATAAAGAAAAATAGAAAAATGCTTTTAAGATGGACAAACAACCTCCTGCTTCTTACTATCAGAGATCTCAGCATGCTCACCTGTGTAATGGCCTCCATGCATGCCTCCGTGGTGGTTGCAGACTGCATACAGGTCGTAAAGGAAGTCAGTATCTCCATGTTTCCAAGCTGAAGGCAACGGGGCCAGATTCTTCATGCTCTGACTGCGTTTCACTACATGGGGAGTCATATCCAGACCACTTATAGGAAAGCGAATGAGGGTGGAGAGCTTGTTTCGCCGTTTGCCCACCTGCCGAAAACGCTTGAGGTGCAGGATGAGGATGTCAGGCAGGGTCCATAAGCTCATCTTCACCATCCCCTGCTGCATCTGCTTACAGTGAGGACACTTCCATGCATCGTCTGGTGCCAGCTGCAAGGGGAAATAAAAACATTTGCTATAAACATAGTCTAGCACTCGTGTGTGATGTATGTAAGAGACAACAAATCAATGTAGTTAGACAGCTACTCCCTATGTAAGATTCAAAATCACGGGCATATGAATAACATATTCTTTCTTGGGTTTGTTGAAATGCAGGTTTCTCCATGGTCAACTAAACCATCTCATTATCTGAACCTGTTTTGTCTCAGTGTGGTGCAGTAAAACATCTACACTGCTGCGACAAGGAAGTTGTGGCCTAATGATTAGAGAGAGTCGGACTCGTAACCCAAAGGTTGCGGGTTCGAGTCTCGTACCGGCAGGGATTGTAGGTGGGGGGAGTGAATGTACAGCGCTCTCTCCCACCTTCAATACCACGACTGAGGTGCCCTTGAGCAAGGGACCGAACCCCCAACTGCTCCCCGGGTGCCGCAGCAAAAAATGGCTGCCCACTGCTCCGGGTGTGTGTTCATGGTGTGTGTTCACTGCTGTGTGTGTGCACTTTGGATGGGTTAAATGCAGAGCACTAATTCAAGTATGGCACCATACTTAGCCACATGTCACGTCACTTTCACTTTTTCACTTTCAAACTGGATTGCAGTGGACATGCAGAGAGGAAAGGACAACAACATCTGAATATTTACACCTGACCTCTGCAGACCATCAGTAAAATGTTATTTATATCTTCAAAATATTCAGTACAGAAAAATGCACGATTTAATTCCTGCTGGACAGCCATATCTCACATGCACTGCACACCATGTTGAAAGCCTTTTTTTTTCTTCCATAACTGAAGTCCTGGTAGAAGTGTTGCCTCGGTAATGACATGACACTGTTAGAGGATCGATAATAATTTGTGGAGCCAATCACGATGAGGCAACTCTCAGGGGTTCATGGGTAAGATTTATCAAGTGGTACTTGTCAAAAACAGAGTGACCTTTAAAAGAAAGTGAGAGAATGTGGGATGTGAGATGTGAGAGACAAAGACAGTAGGTGGGAGACTAGCTCCATTTGCTCCTCATATGGGTTTTTTAATCAGCTTGAATATGGAATAGCGATCGAAATGTCTAACGCCTTAACTTGCAAGCGTAGATAAGTTTTTATTCAACATTTGCCAACCAGAATTTATTCTTTGGTGCATTTTGACCTATATGAGTGCTTTTTTTTCTATGCATACAAAAACACAGAATGTTGTCCATTTATGTGAAATACTTCAACTGAATCAATTAACTGAAATAAATTTGCAATCTGACCAATTATGGCTGCTACATAATATTAAATCAAAAGCTCCAAACATCCTAACAACATAATTGATTCAGATCCTAAAGAACCTAACAACATAAATGCTCTGCTAAAATACAGATTTATATAATTGGATGGCTCTTATGTTAGATTGTAGAGCTCTCAACATCACAAGGGATTTCAGTGTAATCACTGTTTCAAGTATTTTTTAGTTTCTTCATGTTCATTCCATGTTTTTAGAGCTGATTTTAGTTTTGCTTTTCATCAAAACCCACTTCATATACTTAAACATTCGCCTCTGAGACAACAAATAGAGACGAGAGCAACAGGCCACTTTAGTGTCTGCAGAGGCACGAAACTCATAACCAGACAGACCCTAGAATAGAACATTATGAAATATATCAAATGTTAGGTAACAAATAAAAAAAGAGGAACTCATTTTCTGTGGCATTTTTCAGCCCTGGTTGAAAATTCAATCATTATTAAGTCCTCCTCATGTGTTTCTAACTCCACATTCTGCTTTTAATGTGGAACCAAACATAAAGGTTATTATAATATATATATATAATATACTGTAGACACACCATTCCACGTACATTGTCTTTTAATGACACAGGTAAGAAAATAGTACAAAAGAAATAAATAAACGGAGTGTATGATTGGAGGAGAGAGTACCTGCTCCTCTTTGGTGTAGAGCTGAAAACACTCATCCAGTGTGCAGCTGTGCTGCTGTACATGATTCTGCTGCTGGATCTTCACACTCTCTGCATCCTCAATAACTTCCTCTTGAATGTTACCAAAGAGACTGAAACAGATATGAATCACACAGGACTTTCAAATGAGAAGATTCTTACTAATTCTGGGAATTTGACATGTACGGTGGTTTTAAATTAAATTAATGTGTCTGCCTTTAAATAAGATAATTTTATGAAGCCGCATGTATCTTACCATTCTTTGATTCTGTTCTCCCATTCAATCACAAGCTTCACATGCAGAGGACCACCAGGACCGCATAATTTCAGGGCCCTGTGAGAGAAAGAAATTATTTAAATTGTGAATTCGGTATTTAGACGCTAGGGGGCAGACTATAATCAGTGTTGTGAAGTTCATTGTCAATTCAGTCTAAGTCAGTACATAATTTGGCACACTGACACTGCATTCTGTGTCATTGCCATAGTTTTTTTTGTTTTGTTTTTTTTACACACCGTTCAAAATTATTTGGGGTGTAATGGGCAGTAATATAATATACTTGTAATACTTTTTTATTTTCATTAGGAACAGTTATCTCAAGTTGACAAATTTGATAGTAAAGGACATCACGTTATTTCCATCTCATCCATTTTTTTTATTCTGCCAGAATACTCCAGTTGCTATATCTTTTGAAGTTTTATAATTCAGAGATCCTTAAAAAAGTTTTTGATCGAAGATTTCTTCTCTTATCACTATATATGAAGCAACACAACTTGTGTTTTATACAATAATGCTATTTTTCTTAGCATATTATTAATGTTAAAGGTTTGCATTTGTGTACGTTAAGGGTGGTGTTCGGTAGATAAGGGAAACCACCGCGACGGTAATGGTATGCCCTGCAACTGGGTACGAAGAAGCCATACCCAATCTATAACGATTATGGTCATCTTCTGTCAGATAGTACCCTTCCTTTGCATGGGACAGCTCGAATGTAATTTTGTTTTCTAGAATATGTACTTTCACTTATTTTATCATTGCAAAACGAGACAAAAGTATGAGGAAAACATATAGGGAGAGAGAAAAGGCAAAAAAAGTCTCAGAACAATGGTCAGTTAATTTATCCTTTTAAATTGCTAGTCTAAAAATAGCTTTTTATTACTCATGTTAATTCGCCCCAAAACAGATGATGTGCAATCAGACATGAAAAATAAATCACTCAGATATGACCCATGCACACAAATGACAATAAAGACCTCGTTAAACCACAAGAAAAACACAAGCGTTCACAGCCTCGGCCCTCACTGTTCACCCTGTGCAATTCTGCAAAACATGTTTTTTCCGAGAGCTGGGCTAAAGCCAGATTAATTCTGACACGCAGTCCGTCTGCGTTAATTGCGATTGTTTCTGAGAGGATTTAAAAGCAGGGAACAATAATTCAGAGACGTGAGGGGAATTCACTTAAATTCATAAACTCTGGTCTATTGAGAAGAAAGCTCTGACACATACGCAGGGGTTTTCTTATCTTACGCCGAACAACTTATCTTGTCTTACACTGAACAATTTACCTTCTCTCAACCTGAAATTTGGGGAGCTAAAACACACACACAGAAACTTTGTCTCTGTAATTACATTAAAACTTTGCATGCTTTTTCTCTGTTCTCTGAACCTGGGTTCGTATGAACAATCTATTTGATGATAAATGTTTGTGGCAACCATATGCTTCCTGTCATTACTTGGAAAATGTGGTCTTCTTAACTCAATCTTGCTTGTGAAACCTCTAGATGAATGAATACATCTTCAGCAATAGCTGACAAACTTAATTACTTGCATAGTTAAACACTGCTGGCTTTCAGCACACAAGAGCAGCAGCTTGCGTCAGAGAACAGCAGGTAACCACATGAGAAATGGAATGTCTGCTATCATCTGAACATCATAATTACAAATAAACAACCTATTTATACAGTGACAGGCATGGATGAGAGTGCAAAAAAGGACGTGCTGGTAAGAAAAGATGATCAGATACCTCTGCAACAAACACATTTCTCAAATCTGCACCAAACAAAAAGTACAGTGCTAGTAGCCTGGTATAGTGATGCTATCAGATGGTAATACCATGGTAATTTTATTTCACAAGTTTGTGTGCCCATATAATCTTAGCGTAAGTGGTAAACAGATTTGGCTTGTTGTCTGCTATAGAGGGGCTCAGAGAGAATATTCTACTCGAGCTCCGATTGCCCCCCTATAACAGGCAAAATTGTACAAAAAAGGAGGAGGAGGAGGGATGCCGAAATAACTAACAATGGGAAGAGGTAAGATGCTGGTTTTATACCTTGGCATTAACTGGAAAATTAGATGGGCATACTCCTCCCGAAATAACGTTTAATAACTTCATATATAACATGGCACTTGATATTTACAAGGTAAATCGAAATTGCGTTTGGTCTTGTACTGTATCGCGTACCTTGTCAGTATCGTGCGCTTTTGCTTGGCCATTTGTTGTGATAAACAGGAAGGTGTGTTCAGCTGAATTCAATTTGAGTTTTGTTAGACGAATATAAAAAGCTTACTATACCGAGGCAGCCCTCGTGTGAAGCTCTCCTCGTGAGAAGCCCGAAGAGTGTAAAGACCATCGACTCTACCATTTGACTCCACTGAGCAGGGACACCGGCAAGGGACATAAGTATTGCTTTTGAATCATTCTCTTTCCTACTACTTGTTTCCCTTCTGTTTTCAGTTTTTATAACCAATACTTACTATGTGTTTCCAGATCCCTACTATCACTACCACTCACAAACCATGCATCACACACTGTAGGCATTACAATCCTAACAACCTGCGCACTTTGCCTATGTCTACTAATACACTACTTTCTTTTTCTATTGGTCTCTGGAATTGCCAGTCTGCTGTAAACAAAGCAGATTGTATTACTTCTATTACAAGTAATTGAAGACTAAACCTCATGGCCCTGACAGAAACCTGGATTAAACCAGAGGACACTGCTACACCTGCAGCAATCTCAAATAATTTCTCATTTTCCCACTCCCCCCGACTGACTGGAAGAGGTTGAGGTACTGGTAATTCTTACTTATATTGATTGGAAATGTAATCCTTTACCATCTCTGAGTATCAACAGCTCCTTTGAATCACATTCAGCCACTATTACCCAATCCATTTTATAGTTGTTTATCGACCCCCAGGACCTCAAGGTAATTTCTTGGATGAATTAGGTGTGCTGCTCTTAACCTTTTCTGATGATGGTACTCCCCTAGTTATGCTTGGATATTTCAACATCCACTTAGATAAACCTCAGGCTGCAGTCTTCCACACTCTGCTTGCTTCTTTTGATCTCAAGCGAGTATTAACTATGGCTACTCACAAATCAGGCAACCAACTGGACCTTATTTACACACGACACTGCTCCACTGATCATGTGCTGGTTATTCCACTGCACACCTCGGATAACTTCCTCCTCACTCTTAACCTCAACATGGTTCCTGACACAACACATACCCCTACACATGTCACTTTTTGACGTAACCTACGCTCACTCTCACCCTCCCGGCTATCTGCTATGGTTTCATCTTTGCTTCCTTCCCATGAACATTTATCATCTCTTGATGTTAACAGTGCTTCTGATACTTTCTTCTCCACTCTTACGTCTTGTTTAGACACTGTCTGCCCCTTGTCACCCCTTGTCTTACAGGCCAGCTCGTACCACCTCTTCTGCCCCTTGGCTATCTGTTCTTCTCCATGAGCATTGTTCTAAGCTCAGAGCTGCAGAAAGAATATGGCGCAAATCACAAAATCCTACTGACCTTAATGTATTCGTCACTCCTCTCTCATGCCTGCTAATTGTACTCCCCCCCCCCCCCCCCAGTTCTTCAGTGTCCCATGAATCCTTCAGAATCATACTGATTTGCTTCAAGAAACATTTTTTTCTTCATCATTATTATCACATGTTGAACACTACTGTCTGCTTAATATTTTCGTGGAATATTAGGCATGATATATTTGTTTTTGAGATCCTTTGTTGAATAGAAAATCTGAATTTCCAAACAAACAAGCAAAAGCATTTATTTAAAATATTTTTTGTAACATGATATACACCTTTACTTTTAATTTAATGCATCTTTTCTGTAAAAGTACTAATTGAAATAAGAATAAATTATTTATTATTTTAGGTATTTTCTAGGTTGTTGCTTACATAAAGTAAATCATTCCTCCTTAGGTTCAAGCACAAGGCATTTCTCTGCTAGTTTCATAGTCTGTCAGGCAAAAATTGTAAGCATAGAATTTGAAAATTTTGTTAATTTTGTATTTAATTACCTTTAAACTGTATAAGTTTATAGAAAAAGGAAGTAAATATACTGCTTTAGAAAAGAGCATAACAAATGCACTATTTACATATTAATATAATGCTCTTTTATGTTTCCAAATCGGTGGCCTAAGGTATTATTTTATATCTTCTCATTCATTGTCTCATCTTTTGTCTTCTGAATCAACAGCCTCCAAGTTTCAGTGTGTTATTATGACAAATACAGGGCTGAGAGAGAAATGTAATTAGTTCTGAACGAATGGCAGCTAATTATTAAAAGAGACTTAGCGTATTTTTATTAAGTATTTGTGTTCGGGTCGAAGTTTTGTCAGAACAAGGTGTTCGTGTGACAATGGAACATTTAATTACATTTCTTTTGCCTTATTTAAAAACTACTAACGAGTCAGAAACCTCGGCTGTTATTGCTACCATTATGAAGGGGCCGATATGAAATGTGTGGCCACTGTCTTGTCTCGGCAGAGCCAGTTCTGTTTCCATTTTTCTCTCTTTTGTCTTCTAAAGAGTCTCTCAGTCGCTGTGCCCTTCAAGAGGCAGGGTGAGGCATCATTACAAGGTAATATTTTCCCGCTTTAGGCGCCGACATTTTGATTTATTTCTTGTAAGAGAAAAATATTAATATTTATACACTGTGATGGGAGGGAAAACATTTAGGCAGTTGTTTTTATTCAGATCATTTAAATTTGTAATGCG
>JADLZN010005977.1:0-20511 GCA_018155175.1 Sinocyclocheilus anophthalmus | reverse complement strand
GGAACACATGAACATCCACACTGGAGAGAATCTGTACGCATGTGATCAGTGCAGCAAAACATTATTTTCATTATTTTCAGTTGGTTGAAACGATGACCCAGAATCAACATACAATTGATCTAATTAGTTCCCTTACCTAACGTTGAATCAACGTTGATTTTCATTTGGTTGAAACGATGACCCAGAATCAACATAAAATCGATCTAATTAGTTCACTTACCTAACATTGAAACGATGTTGATTTTCAGTTGGTTTAAACGACGACCCAGAATCAACAAAATCGATCTAATTAGTTCACTTACCTAACATTGAAACGATGTTGATTTTCAGTTGGTTTAAACGACGACCCAGAATCAACAAAATCGATCTAATTAGTTCACTTACCTAACATTGAAACGATGTTGATTTTCAGTTGGTTTAAACGACGACCCAGAATCAACAAAATCGATCTAATTAGTTCACTTACCTAACATTGAAACGATGTTGATTTTCAGTTGGTTTAAACGACGACCCAGAATCAACAAAATCGATCTAATTAGTTCACTTACCTAACATTGAAACGATGTTGATTTTCAGTTGGTTTAAACGACGACCCAGAATCAACAAAATCGATCTAATTAGTTCACTTACCTAACATTGAAACGATGTTGATTTTCAGTTGGTTTAAACGACGACCCAGAATCAACAAAATCGATCTAATTAGTTCACTTACCTAACATTGAAACGATGTTGATTTTCAGTTGGTTTAAACGACGACCCAGAATCAACAAAATCGATCTAATTAGTTCACTTACCTAACATTGAAACGATGTTGATTTTCAGTTGGTTTAAACGACGACCCAGAATCAACAAAATCGATCTAATTAGTTCACTTACCTAACGTTGAAACGATGTTGATTTTCAGTTGGGTGAAACGACGACCCAGAATCAACATAAAATCGATCTAATTAGTTCACTTACCTAACATTGAAACGATGTTGATTTTCAGTTGGTTGAAACGACGACCCAGAATCAACAAAATCGATCTAATTAGTTCACTTACCTAACATTGAAACGATGTTGATTTTCAGTTGGTTTAAACGACGACCCAGAATCAACAAAATCGATCTAATTAGTTCACTTACCTAACATTGAAACGATGTTGATTTTCAGTTGGTTTAAATAAGGACATTACTATTAAACATTTTTCTGCTGTGATTAAAAATCTCACATAACGTATACTAGATAAAGAGCCTGTGGATGTAATAATTTTATTTAAACACCTCACATTCAGTCATAGATTTCTTTTTATTGTTATACAAGACCGTTCAGACACAGTTACAATACATGTTTTAGAGCAAAACCTTCTTAAAGTCTCGCAAAGCAAAGCATTTACACTCAACAAATACACACAAAGAGGCTCAATTAATATAGGCTTATATAAATTTGTGTCAAGTAACAAATGAAAAGGTAATGCATTGAAAATTAAAATCAGATGTTAACCAAAGGTTGACTTATTCAGTGGGGCACAAAAGGGAGAGGAAGGAGAAATAAGAGAACGGAAAGCCTCAGTTTACGCTTCAGTTCGACTGTACTGTTCAACAGTTGAAAATTGTTATTTAAATTGTAATATTCAAATATTAGTTTACTTTTTTATCTGATTTTTTCCGAAAGTGGTAAGCGACAAAGACTTCTTTCAAAATTTTTTAAAAATCTGAATTTTTGAACATAGTGTGATGTTGGGTTAAGCTTGCTAGACAATGGTCAGTGTGCCTTGGAGATGTCACGACAGGAGGTGGCTCAGACTCTGAAATTAAACAGCAAATTGTCCAGAGCCCACCAATATTCAGTATACAAATGCCAGTTGTCAAAAGGAACCAAGATAGAGCAAAGGTGAAATGTTAGAAAGATAAAGAATATGATTTATAATAAAATCCTGAACAGTTTGATCAATATTTGTTTATTACCATGAGACGAGATCACCCAGCGGAGTAATGACTTATCGATTAACGGCGGTAGTGGATATTTTTAGGTAAATAAAAAAAAGTAATTTCTAATACCAGTGAAAATAATTACCAGCAAAAACTTTACAGAACTGTTTCAACGCCTTCATATACACATAAATATGTTATTAGCTAGGCGAGTTAGCATACTCCTCTGAAAACGGTTAAGCTGCAGCCGACTGTTCGACGCACTAAACCCATTTCTATGAAGTGTAAATTCAACCAGAAGGGGTTCAGTACAAGCAAGAGAAGTGTCAGACACAGGTGCATATGATATTTGTGCGATTTCCGGAATAAACTACGAAAGCACTGAAATACAGCGCGAGAGATCGAGCATGCCGATTGTCAGTCGTCCCGTTTACATGGCAAATCCCTCCGCTCAGTGTCTGATGTTACTCCAAAGTCAAAAGCGCTGTTCGGCGCTCATAAACCGAACGTCTCTATAAAACACGCAGAATTTACATAAACATTTCGTAAATAAATAACTTAAATCTAATTAAATGATTGAATCATCAATTTAAGTTTATTTTGTAGTTCTGTGACCCATTCATAGGTGAAAAATGCATTCGACAAAGCTCAAGTTAAAATGTTTTGTGAGTCATGGTTTTTAAAACTTCATATTCCACTTCAGAGTTTAAGTAGCCTAATATTCAGTGACAGAAGGACAAACCACTATATAAAATAATGAATAAAACTACATTTAGTTAGTTTCCTCTGTGGAGACGTTACACGTGAGATCTCCGATTCCTCTAACCAAGTTTAAACCTATATCAGACGTTATGATCTCGATCAGATGCGGCTGTGTCGGTTGATGAGTCAACGTGATTTCGACGTTGAATCCATGTTTTATTTTCGGCGAAATAACGTTCTGATGTTCCGACCAAATATTGAACATTGATTCAACATCGAAATTTGATTGACGACCGATACTGACCGTTACAACCAAAAATCGACGTTGAATCAACGTCTGCTTGCTATCTGGGTTACATTTACAAAATGTACCCACAATGGCAAAAGTAAGCCTTTTTGATGAAAGTATAAAGGTTCGTGTTTAATAAAATAGTCAATGAAATGAAAATGTTACATGAAATTAGAAAACAATGTTTAATTGACCCTCTAACTCTAGCACTCTCTATTCTAATTCTATTTTATCTAGGCCCTATTAGTTTTCAGTTTATTATAAAAAAACACTTGACCCTTTAAGACTTGCACTCTATTTGTTTTCTAACTGCTTGTTTTCTTTAAAAAAAGCCTTATTTTAATTTACTATATAATAAAAAAAAATAAAATAAAATAAAAACTCTGATACGTACACTGTGTTAGGGTGTCCTCCAAACTGACCCACAATCCCGTCAGTCTGTACATGAAATTAATTAATTCATCAACTCCAGGTTACCATGCTACCATACACGTCACTTTCCCTTTCAGATGAGCTTGATACTAAACCCCCTCCCATCAGGCTCTAGTGTATTGCTGGCCTTGTTATGTAATGCTCTATTATAAAGTAGCATGTTTCCTCTGTATGTGCACGGTATGTGTGCTGAGAGACTGTGCAGTGGAACTCACTGATGTCTTCACAGACATGTTCAACATCTCGCTAAGTCAGGCTGTTGTCCACATGCTTGTGCGTCTGGTGTCTTCCTGCTGAAATAAACATTTAGTGCAGCATTGAAATATGATTAATTCATTCAGACCTGAGAGATGTTGAGTGATTTTGTGTGATTGTTTCGATGTCTGGAGTGTGTGGTATCAGCCAGAGGAACTGAATGGTCTGGTTTTCTTGTTAAACAGGATCGTAATCGAGTGAGAGTGAATCTAGACTATGACAGAGGAACGGTGTCGTTCTCTGATCCTGTAACTAACACACATCTACACACATTCACAACCACCTTCACTCACACACTCTTTCTATTCTCCTGGTGTTTTCCTTATGACTCTCTGAGGATTTTATCGCTCAGTAGTCAGTAAACGTTACTGTAAAGGACTGCCAATTTGTTCAACCGAATATATGAAGTTGCCATTGCATTGCTGTTGCAATTGACACTGTTGTACGGAGAGCTAAAGGCTTTTATTTTGAATGAACTTAACGGCCAAATCGTGATGTATGAAATCCGACAATTTTTCCGCCCATTTGGTATTGGTGTGTGCACGCTTGTGAAGGACGCAGCTGCAGAGGTTGGGGCGTGTTCTTTTTTTATTGTACGTGGTCATTCACTGAAAAAGGTAATAAGGAAGGATTTGTACGTAGATGCGTAGTAGTTCGGTTTAGGATTTGGTATGTATTGTTTGTTTGTTTTGTCTGGTCGTAGTGCTTACGGTGTCTACTTGAATGTCAACGGATTAAACATTTACGGAAACATCAGTTAAGGAGCATTGACCATCATTTCAGTGGGGTAGCAACAGTAAGAACTTAACCATTCATCGTCGAAGCCTGCTGCATTGATGACCGGTGTCCACACTGACGGGTCTTTAAGGAGTGAGCATTCACGGGCAGCGGATCGATTTCTGATGGTCAAATGAGGTTCGTTTATGGATAGCTACGGCTGAAACGGAGGATTAACCGACACACTACGGACTGTGAAAGGCTGTGTTGTTCTTCAGGTGACTTTATTCTTCGATACACGGCAAACGGATAGCAAGGTGGAACACTTGACTAACGAAAAACATCCCCTTAAAGGTTTAAAGGAAAAAGATAGGGGTTTGAATATTTTCAGTGACCTTGAAAGAGACCGTTAAATCGTTTGTTGTTTTGAAGAAATATATTTGTGTTTTAAGAGAAATATTTGTCTATTCAAAAAAGGGTATTTTAAAATACTGTTGTTGCTAATGTTTGAGACTACATGTCATTTATACTGTTTGGGAATTTAAAACTACTTTATAATAGTGCTGGACATATTTTATAGTTGTGTTTATTAGTCAGTTTTAAAATGACAGTTAAATTCTTCTTTTGATACTGTAGAATGTGAAAGGCAGGTTAATAGTCTCCAACATGATATCGAAACCCTTAACAATGAGTATCAAACATCAGCAGATGGTTTAGAGAGACAACAGATAATGGAGACAATTGAGGCTAAAGAACAAATTCTGAGTGAACTTAAGTGTAAACTTAAAGAAACTTTAGAAGAATCTCAAGCTCCCCGACGTTCTGTTCGTCCACGTTATCTTACTCCAAAAATGCTTGCATTACAAAGGGAAGAAATTCAAAGGAAAGAAAGAAAGCTCCTCTCCATGTATGAAAAATGGAAAATGTTGGCACGTAAAGCCAGAGATCAACTCAAGTTTGATATTGCTGAGAGCCTGTTAGCATCTCTTATTGATACCCTGGAAGAGGGAAAGGAGAATGTTATGCATCTATATGCTGATGTTAGAGACCATATTACACCATCTACTGAATTGAGACGCCGTATTGATGCTTGTGAGGCAGTGACAACAGATATAATTAAGATTGCTTATGAAAGAATATCAGGTATTGATGAATTTGATGCAGATCAAGTAAAACATCGTTTAAAAGAACTGCTTGAATCTAGTTATGCTCATTCTATCTATGGTTCCACTGTTTCCCGAATTAGTCAAGTCTACTGCTCCGTTAAGTCATCATACTGCATCTTCACTTGGAACTTCAAAACAAGTTGAAGCAGCTGCAGAGCTGGTAGCAAAAGAAGTTGAGTATAAAATACTAATGGAGGAAAATAAGCGGAAGGAGAATTCAAGAATTGAGAGACAAACAAGAGAGAGATTTGAATGTTCAAAAACGTGAATTGGAGAAGTTACAGGCAGAAAAGGATTTAAGAGTAGCACAAGCTAGGCTTGAGGTCTATAATCGGATGGCAGTGCAAGAAGTTGATAATCCTGCAACAAATTATATTGTTAGAGAATCGCATTGCTTGCCTCAGAGTTCTTTCAGCCAATCTGCAAATAAACTAATTTCTTCATCTCAAAATGAACTGCCATCTCTCGTGCAAGCCATGCAAGATAGTATAAATTTGAACAGACTGCCAGCTCCAGAGCCCTTTGTGTTTAACGGTGATTCCATTCAGTATGTCGAGTGGAAGGCTTCCTTTATGTCACTGATTGATCGAAAGAGTATATCTGCTGCTGATAAACTTTATTATCTGAAAAGGTATGTGGGTGGATCGGCACGCAAAGCTTTGGATGGTACCTTCTACAGGAGTGACAACGAAGCATATAAGGATGCCTGGAGCAGATTAGATCAAAGGTATGGTCAACCATTTGTGATACAACGTGCCTTTCGACAGAGGCTTGCAAATTGGCCTAAAATTCAGTCAAGGGATGCTGTTGGGCTCAGAGAGTTTTCAGATTTTCTTAATGCCTGTCAAGATGCCATGTCTCATGTTGCAAGTCTACAAATTTTAAATGACTGTGAGGAGAACCAAAGGTTAGTACAAAAACTTCCTGAATGGGCTGCATCACGTTGGAATCGACAGGTTACACAAACCTTGAGAGACAATACGGATTTCCCTGACTTTAAGGCCTTCGCAGCATTTTTCATTAGAGGCAGAGATTGGTTGTAATCCGGTCACGTCATCTTATGCTCTCAATTTAGCATCTGCTGAGAAACGAAATTTCAGAGAGTCTAAAGGAAATAAGATTAATGTCCTTAATACTCAAACCGACTTGGGGCCCAATAGACAAAAGAGCATAAGGAAAAATACCAAATCTCTCTGTGTGTTGTGTCAAGATCCTAAACATCAGCTTTACGATTGTTCCAAATTGATGGCCAAGACACTAGTAGAACGGCGGGAATATGTGAAGGAAAATAATCTTTGTTATGGATGCCTGAAAACTGGCCATAGTGTAAGAGACTGTCGCCATCGTCTTTTCTGTAACGCATGCAAAGGGAGACATCCTACTTGCTTTCATGACGACAATTACATCAAAAGAGAAAGGTCACTCCCTGTAACATCATCCGATTCCAGGTCTAATGACTCGACAGCTGCTGTGTCTTTAAGTGTGTCCGGAAGGGGATCATCCTATACATCAATGGTTGTACCAGTATGGGTATCATCAAGCAAAAATGTGAGTACAGAAAAATGTGTTTATGCCTTGCTCGATTCACAAAGTGATACAACCTTTATTGATCAAGAAGTGAGCAATGTCTTGCAGGCAGACAAATCTCCTGTAAAGTTAAAACTGACTACTATGTCTGGAAAGGATACTATAGTGAAGAGTGAAAGGATTTCAGGACTTCGTGTAAGAGGTTACAGCTCTGCCACTTATATTGAACTCCCCCCCCCCATCTATACTAAAGACTGTATCCCAGTTAACCAGGCACATATACCCACAGGTGAAACGGCTAAACTTTGGAATCATCTTTCTGCAATTATTGATGAGATGCCCTCTTTGAAGAACTGTGAGGCTGGGCTTTTGATTGGATATAATTGTGCCAGGGCATTGGCGCCAAGACAAGTGATCTTAGGAAAGAATGATGAACCCTATGCTGTCAAAACTGATCTAGGTTGGAGCATTGTTGGACCTTCATTACCTCGGCTCGACTCTTCTGGTGTCACAGGTATTTGTCATAGACTTTCTGTTAAAGAAATTCCTCCATTGACTCCAGCAGATGCCATTCGTGTTTTGGAATCTGATTTTAAAGATGCTAATGATGATAACAAAACCTTATCTCAAGATGACATCACATTTATGAACAAATTAAGTGATGGTATAAGGAAGAATTGTACTGGACACTATGAAATGCCTCTACCCTTTAAAGAAAGACCTAAGCTGCCAGACAATAGACAACTTGCCCTTGTGAGACTTAATCACCTAAAGAGGAAATTGTTAAAGGACCAAAGGTACAAGGAGCATTATGTGAAATTTATAGAGGATGTCATTGAAAGAGGAGAGGCAGAGGAAGTTAAGGATGTCGGGAATGAAGGCAACAAATGGTATGTTCCTCATCACGGTGTTTACCACCCTAAGAAACCAGACAAACTGAGAGTTGTTTTTGATTGTTCTGCGAGGTATGATGGAATTAGTTTAAATGATTGTCTCCTTCAAGGATCTGACTTGATGAACAATTTGACTGGTATTCTTCTCAGATTTCGTCAACACCCTGTTGCTTTAATATGTGATGTGGTGAAAATGTTCCACCAGTTCCATGTGTGCAAGGCAGACAGAGACTTTCTGCGATTCTTGTGGTGGAGAAGTGGAGACTTGAAAGAACAACCTCAAGAATATAGAATGAAAGTTCATCTCTTTGGAGCGTCTTCATCTCCAGGATGTGTGAATTATGGATTGAAGCATTTGGCTGAAGGTAATAAGGATCAGTATCCTTTGGGTTTTGACTTTGTAATGAATAACTTTTATGTAGATGACGGTGTTACAAGTGTCCAGACAACGGAGGATGCAATTCAGCTTGCTCGAGAAGCTCGAGAACTTTGCACTATTGGTGGTATTAGACTTCACAAATTTGTGTCCAATGACAAAGCTGTTCTGGGAAGTATCCCTCCTTCAGAATACGCTAATGATTTAAAAGAACCTGATCTTTCATTTGACGATTCCTTGATAGAGCGAACACTGGGAATTCAGTGGAATGTGGAACTTGACTGTTTTAAGTTTGATGTTTGTATCAAGGAGCAACCAGAAACTCGACGTGGAATCTTGTCTACAATTGCATTATTGTATGACCCATTAGGTTTTTTAGCTCCATTCATCCTTTGTGGAAAGAAGATACTTCAGGAAGTATGTAGAAAGGGTGCAGTTTGGGATGACACACTGAGTTATGAGTTGCAGCCAAGGTGGGAGTGCTGGAAAAGGGATCTGAACAACTTGAAGAAAGTTACTCTTCTCCACACATATGTTCCTTCTGCGTTTGGAAGGGTGAAAGAAGTGGAGCTGCATCATTTTTCGAATGCTAGTTCTAGTGGGTATGGGCAGCGCTCATATCTGAGATTAAAAAATGAAAGCGAAGATGTTCATGTTGCTCTTGTAATGGCAAAGTCTCGTGTGTCCCCGATAAAGATTACAACTATTCCGAGGTTGGAGTTAACCGCTGCAGTTGTTTCAGTAAGTGTCAGTAGAATCCTTAAAGAAGAGCTTCGATATACTGGCATTACCGAATTTTTCTGGACCGACTCTAAGGTTGTTCTGGGATACATCAATAATGAGGCCAGAAGATTCCACACGTTTGTTGCTAACAGAGTACAAAAGATTCATTTAAGCACTGTGCCGCAGCAATGGAGATATGTTCCAACAAAAGATAATCCTGCGGATCATGTCTCAAGAGGTCTCACCGTGGATGAACTGATCTCGTCTAACTGGTTCACGGGGTCAGGGTTCTTGTGGAATAAGGAAATTGCCCTCCCATCTAGTGAAGTTCCAGAATTAGAACTAAGTGACTCTGAAGTCAGAAGTTATGAGGCCATACATTTAACACAAAGGCAGTGGAGCAGGGAACTATTGTAAATCGCCTGTGTAAGTTTTCATCTTGGTCTCATGTGGTCAGAGCAATTGCACGCATTCAACGACGAATTAACAAGGATAAATCAAGCAGTCTTTCTACAGTTGAGGAGAGAGAAAGGGCAGAGTGCCTAATAGTCAAACTTCTACAAAACCATGTGTTTCGCACCGAACTGAAAGTGTTAAGTAAAGGTGCCCAGTTGTCATCTCACAATGAATTGTACAGCCTTGACCCATTTCTTGACAGTGACCGTGTGCTTAAGGTGGGAGGACGACTTGGTAACTCTTCTCTTTGCCATTCACTTAAACATCCCGTAATTATTCCCAAAAACCATCATATTACAAGGTTGATCATAGCTGATTGCCATGAAAGAGTTAAGCATCAAGGTAAAGGGTTTACCATCAATGAAATCCGTTCAAAGGGTTTTTGGATCCCTGGCATTAATCATGCTGTAGCATCTTATGTGCGTAATTGTGTCACCTGTAGAAAACATAGGCGACCAATGGAAGAGCAAAGGATGGCTGACTTGCCTTCAGAGAGAGTGAATCCCTCGCCCCCGTTCACTTACTGTGGTATGGACTGTTTCGGTCCATTTTCTGTGAAACAAGGACGAAAGGTGTATAAAAGATATGGATTGATCTTTACCTGTCTTTCTTCCCGTGCCATTCACATTGAGATGCTTGATTCTTTGTTAACAGATTCTTTCATTAATGGCTTACGTTGCTTTATTGCCTTACGTGGAGCAGTTAGACAGATTAAATCTGATCAAGGAAGTAACTTTGTGGGTGCAAAGAATGAGTTAACTAAAGCCCTCAAGGAACTTGACATTGAAAAGCTGAATTATTTCTTAGCTGAGAATCAATGTGACTTTGTCTTGAACGCACCAGGTGCAAGTCATACAGGAGGTGTATGGGAACGACAGATTAGGACTGTTAGAAGTGTTCTTCAGTCTACACTTTTGATGGCTTCAGAACGAATTGATGATTCCTCTCTAAGAGCATTCCTTTACGAAGCAATGTCAATTGTAAACAGTCGTCCACTCGCTGTTGACAATTTAAGTGATCCAAATAGTCTTGAACCAATAACGCCAAATCATTTTTTTACAATGAAATGCACTATTGCTTTACCCCCTCCAGGCAAGTTCACTAGATATCTATATGCCAGGAAAAGATGGCGCCATGTCTAATATCTTGCTGAACAATTTTGGAGTAGCTGGCGCAAAGAATATCTTTCTAATATTGCTGTTAGACAGCGCTGGCATACCCCTAGGAGAAATCTGTTAGTAGGGGATATAGTGATCGTCAAGGACAATGATCTACCCAGGCATAAATGGTCTTTGGGTAGGGTTGTAGAAACTACCATAGATTCAGATGGGCTTGTGAGGAGAGTCCGGGTTCATCTTGGTGGTGATAATTTGGGGGGAAATCTGGAGAGTTTTAGTAAGCTTTCTGTAATTGAACGTCCAGTCCAGAAGTTGGTTTTACTGTTGGAGGCTTGTTAATTCCTTTTTTTTGTTTTTTCTTTGTTTTCGTAACTATGTATTTTTATGTGCATTGTATTGCGGGTCATGGTATTTTTTAAATCATTTGTGTATTGTGACTCATGATTTGGTGGTGTTGACTGCTACTCCTCAACAGTGGTAGTGTAAAGGACTGCCAATTTGTTAACCGAATATATGAAGTCTGCATTGCATTGCGTTGCATTGACCCTTTTGTACGGAGCAGCTAAATGACTTTTATTTTGAAATGAACTTAACGCAAATCGGACTGTATAAATCCCGACCCATTTCCGCCCATTTGGGTATGTGGTGTGTGCACAGCTTTTGTGAAGGGACGCAGCCAAGCCTGCAGTTTTTGTGGCGGGTTTTCTCTTGTCTTTATGTACTTGTGCAATCTCACTGTCAAAGGGTATTAAGTAAGGTAAATGATTTGGTACAGTGTATGATGTAATGTAATGTACGGTTTCGTATTTGGTCTTGTATGTTGTTTGTTGTAGGTCTGTAGTTACGTACGGTGTTACGAATGTAACGGATTAACATTTACGGACAATCAGTTTTAAGGAGCATGTGAACATCATTTCAGTTGCGGTAGCAACAGAGGACCTAGCTAACTCAATGCCAGAGCAGTTAGGGGCTCAAAAGAAACGAGCTACAAATCATATTACTGCAAAGGCGGAGTTCTACAAGAGCAGGAGGCTTCAGCATAAGAATATCTTAAACAGGAGGCTAACCACACGCAACCCTAGGTGAGGAGCTCTTAAGAGTGGGGTCTCAGAATAACGACTCCCTTAAAGAGAGGAGGGAACCTAAGATACACTCAAACGCCCAGAGGGCAGTTAGTGAGGCTCAAATAGGAGAGCTAAGAACCATATTCGCCTAAGAGGTGTTCGTGGAGAGCGGAGGCTTATAGGAGACTCTTTGACATGACGAGGAAGCCCATAACGACCTCGACTGGGAGGGGAGCTCTTAAGAGGGAGGTCGCCCGCATAATGACTCTCTAAGCCGAGAGGAGACCTAGGACACGTAACGCGAGGCACTAGTAGTGAGGCTCAACAAGAAAGGGCCTACGGAACCCATAATTCTGCCAAGACGGAGCTCTAAAGAGTGACAGGCTTCGCAGGCAGATCTCCTAATGATGGAGAGGCGCTAAAAACATAAAACCCTAGTTGGGGAGCTCTTAAGAGTGGAGGTCTCAGTATAACGACTCTCTAAAGCGAGAGGAGACTTAGCTACACTCAACGCCAGAGGCAGTTAGTGAGGCTCAAAAGAAAGAGCCTGCAACTCATATTACTGCCTAAGCGGAGCTATGCAGAGTGGAGGCTTCAGCAGAATGACTCCCCTAAACGAGAGGAAGCCTAACAACGCTCAACCCTCATAGAGAAGCTCCTAAGAGTGGAGATCTCAGCATGACGACCCTCTAAAACGAGAGGAGACCCGAGTACACTCAGTGCTAGAGACAGTTAGCGTGGCTCACAAAAGAACCTACAAACTACTGGTACTTCTAAGCGGTGCTCTGGAGAGCAGAGGCTTCAGCAGAATGACTCTCTTAAACAAGAGGAAGCCTGACAACTCAATTCTAGTTTAGGAGCTCTTAAGAGTGGAGGTCTCAGCACAACAACTCTCCAGAATGAGAGGAGACCTAGCTACACTCAACAACAGAGGCAGTTTGTGAGGCTCAAAAGGGGAGAGCCTACAACTCATATTACTGCCTAAGCAGAGCTCTGGGGAGCGGAGGCTTCAGCAAGATGACTCTCTTAAACCGAGCGGGAACTAACAACGCTAAACCTCATAGCGAAGCTCTAAAAATGTGGAGGTCTCAGCTAGCTTCAAAACGAGAGGGGACTGCCCCCAAATAACGTAGACAGTTAGTGAGGATCACGATAGAGCCTACATGCTAATAGTACTGTATAAGCGGAGCTCTAGGGAGCGGAGTACACTGCCTAACGACTCAAAGTTGGAGTACTAAGCTAGGAGTACTGACCATGCTCCTAAGTGCCGAATAGAGCTCTAGGGAGCAAGCACTCAACATACGAACCCTCTAAAGCAAGGGGAGTGCAACCGTCCACCCTTATGGATCAGCGTACTCAGTACGAAGATCTCAAGTGAGGGGAGTACTCAAAAGCTCGACCTAAGAGCGACTTATCAAGGAGGCCCACCAGAGCATAACAACCTAAACAGCCACAGAGCTCTGTTGAAAAAAACACTAGGAACTGCGATCTCAGCATAGCGACCAAAGGGAGGGGTGGGAGCTACCAGGCTCATGAACAGCTGATCAGGGAGGCTCAAAGAGAGCCTAAAAAAACCCTGAAATAACTGCAAATAAAAATACTGGGGAGCAGAGTGCTCAGTATACCATGCTCAACCTAAATATTCACGTCCTGGCTGAGAGGATGAGGAGGCTCAAAGGAGGCTCAAACAAGAGCCTAACAACTCAAAAATTTGCCATTACACCAAGTCAGGAGCCTCCTTCACCAATAATGTAGATATCACATTATACACAGTTCCTATTCTGTAAAATAAAATAAACCCAAAATGGAATTCTGAAAGAGAATGCACTCCTCGTCAGATTTCTTCCATGCCCTGCCTACAATCCCCGTGATTGGTCTGATTAACTGCCTCGGCAGCCGCGAGACCCGAAACGCGGGTTAGAGGCGCTCAATTCTCAAAGAGAATCAGACATAGAGGCATTCTCAACGCGATCACATCTCAACGTGGCTAATCTCGTTGGAGCCCAACACACTCTGTTCAACACTAGCTTCTATCAAGAATAGGCCAAAACAGAAAGCCGCGAATGCATTCCATTTAAGATCGTTCAACGCCCTCGTAGAGGCGAAACGCGCTCGTGCAAACGTAACAAAACACTCGATACAGACTCTGCTCTAGTAGTCCGCGAATGCAAACAGTGAGCGCATCCTTACCCCCGTGAGTCAAACGCATGTACTTCCGTACAGAAGGCTTGAAGACAAAGAAGAGGATGACGTTTTCAGCAGGTGCTCTTTTATACCCGCATTCGCTTTGTTTACGTCATAGGCTGCCGCCTGTCAATGTCAAGTTCATTGTCGTTTTTTTCATTTCATGCTTCAGACACCGGTCACGCTGAAGGCTTTCCCCTAGCGCCCTCTAGAGGACGCTGCGTTGAGTTCCCTTTCGAAAGGGAACTTACAAAAATTTCAGAACATGATAAATAATAAATACACTGGTCTCACTCAGCTACATGCAGTACATGTGAGTATAGTTAGCTTTCATACACATATATCATGAACTGGATTTGATACTAAAATTAATAGCAGCATTAATGAAAACATATTAAATGCATAAGATGATGAAATACAGATGAACACTGATTCACTACATCATTACACAAAATAAGAAATTAATGCATAATTGAGGAAATTATACTCACAGAGCATTAGAGGAAGTAGACTGAGCTCCATACTGATCTATTAATGACAACCAAAAACACACAGATTGTTTTATACTCAACACTTCCTACAAACAAATAAGGAAGAAAATGTCTCCCCTGTAAAATGTGTCATCCTGTCTTTTGTAATAATTTTTGAAAGTATGGAAGTTTCTTTACACACACACACACACACACAAACGGATAATTGGCCCCACGCCTGATTATTGCTATGACTTTTTATACGTAATACCCCTGACTATAGTTTCAGTCTATATTTTGTTAGTATATTGAGTTTTGTATATGTTCAATAAGCTCATCGATGATTCATTGTTTCTGTATAAATTATAAGAACATACAAAACTCTCATCAGACATGTTCATACATGGACTATATACCTATGATTTGTTAGGGAGGGATGCAAAGCTTTTTAAACTTATCGTCAGACTGGTCAAATAAGGTAGTTTTGACTAAATGTTGTTGACTGTCTCAGAATGTGAGAAAAGGGAAGTATGAAGCCACAATTGTTACTGCAATTTCTGAAAGATTTTGCAACCATCTGTTTATGGGTAATTGAATCATGCCTGGTCCACGGCCACTTTAATCGCAATTCATCAGTGCAAAATGAGAATGTGAGATGCGTAAGTGACTGGGGGTCAGTGTGAGTGATTTATCATCTGCTGTTGTCATCTCATGCCATCTCTGTGTGGCCTTTGTCTAAGTGTGATAATATTAGAGGGGGTCTTTACAATGGAGATCTTTCTGTATTTCATACATGAAACATATATGTGATATTATTCCATTTTAAACCAATAATGGGTTTGTCAGTCCCATGAAAATGTAAGGATGGTTTCACTACAGTGGTTCAGGTTGCTATAATTGTGTGACTATATTGTATCGCAACATTGGAATTCCAAAAGGAAGATGGGTTTGGGACAGGAGAGCAAAAGTCTTTGTTGGTATTCAACTCTACAACAATAAGTATTCTGACTGTCAAAACCATGACATAAATCTTATTTTGGCACTTGATTAGAGTCTGAATCATTAAACCCACAGAGCAGCGGTGGAAAACAAGTCAAAGTATACATTCACAGACAGTCTTCCGCTCTCAGGCCTCTGACAGTCGCTGTGGGTGCTGACGTGGGTTGACGTGTGCCTTAAATAAAGAAATGA
This sequence comes from Sinocyclocheilus anophthalmus, assembly GCA_018155175.1. Classification (NCBI taxonomy): domain Eukaryota; kingdom Metazoa; phylum Chordata; class Actinopteri; order Cypriniformes; family Cyprinidae; genus Sinocyclocheilus; species Sinocyclocheilus anophthalmus. The sequence goes on along the minus strand of JADLZN010005977.1, from coordinate 5,038 downwards.
CATGATGATCTCTGTAAATAGAATCAGGATGAAACCAGATAAAACAAACATTTCTCCTTAATTTGGTCATATCAATTAATAGCCACTGTTTAAACTACTAGTTTAAAAATATTTGGCAGATCATCTAAATTGTAACCTTAATTTGATTTTGTCATGTTTGCTGCCTTCTTGTTGTCTGATTTGACTTTGATGCTGTTTGAATTTTAGGGTTTTTAAATCAACATTGATTCCTGTCAGTGTGACTTAAGTGTGATACATTTAATCAGAGGGAGCGCTGGAGACTGAGCTTTAAATGTTTGACAATATCTTCAGAAAGTCTCCCGTTAAAGATTGTGACAGGTAAGAGAGGTTATTTTGTTTATTTTATCCTCTTCATTCAAGTAACTTAAAGTGACCCACACACCCCACACACCACACACACGCACACAACACACACAAACACACACATTCACACTCACACACACACACACACACAACACACACACACACACCACACACACACACACCCGCGCAACAACGAACACACAAACCCCAACACCAACACACACCACACTCGCACACACACACACACACCACCACACCACACGCATGGTGCGTGTTTTCCCATGTTTTATGGGACATTCATAGGCGTAAGGTTGATACTGTACAAAAGTAATGTGCTATTGACTACACCAACCATAAACCTAAACGACCCACAGGAAACTTTGTCAATTTTTACTTTCTCAAAAAACGTGATAAATACCAGGTACACACACACACACAAACACACATCAGGCACAAATACTACAAAATCTGAACATCTGTAAATTGTAAATGTCCTAAAGAGGCAGCAATTTCAACACCGTGATATTTCCAAACTATTTTCGATGACAGGCCTATGTCTAATCATGTAATCTGTTTAATTTGATAACAATAAAGTATATATATGGAAAATACATTTCCATTACCCCTCCAGCCAGTGAATGACCTGTGATATAAAGAAATGATCTGCTTCCATTTGATATTGAAACAAACGCTTGCACACAGTACCGATAAATGAATACGTTTTATTCATCAGTTCATACAAAAAAAAAAAACCTCTGTAATGACAAATGCGATCAGGTGCTGAGTTTGAGCTTTAATCGGGGGTTTTGTATCAATAAAGCAGCGAAACGTGGAAAGCAGCAGTGACCGGAGATGAAGGACAGACAGATGTGTCGTGTGCTTCAAACTGACCAAAACAACGTCTGAATATAAACCTCCGCAACTCCCTCAGCGATGTTTCTTTCATTAAAGACACTGCCAAAGTGCTTGTTAAAAACACGGACGACACATTCAAATATTTACCACTGCTAATACACAAAATTAGATGAAAGATACACGCACCCTTGTCCGTTACCGTGCACACGCCGTGGGTTTGATCTGACGGTGTTAAAATAAATGTTCACTTGTAGCAATCTTTAGTCTGTAAATAAAGTTCAGTACCTCTACTCTTTGTATACGTTGTTTATACTCCATTAAGATATTTTACAACTCCAATTTTATTCAAAATATGAAAGGAGAAAACACAAGCACCGGTCGCTCGCAGAGGAACACAGACACTGAACAGAGCGAGTTGAGTCTACACGGTTCTCATGCTGTGCTTAAATGCGCAGCGCCGCCCAGCAGCGGCTCATTGTTGATCATCAGTCAGTTTGTGTTCGAGTCCAGATCCGATCAGAGAGATCATGGCAGAAACCGCTCCAGCAGCTGCCGTGACCAAAGCGGCCAAGAAGAAAGCAGCGGCTAAACGCAAGACAGCGGGCCCAAGCGTCAGCGAGCTCATCGTTAAGGCTGTGTCCGCATCTAAGGAGAGGAGCGGTGTGTCCCTCGCCGCCCTGAAGAAAGCGCTCGCTGCCGGTGGCTACGATGTGGAGAAGAACAACTCCCACGTCAAGATCACTGTTAAGAGTCTGGTGACTAAAGGGACCCTGGTCCAGACCAAAGGAACCGCCGCCTCCGGCTCATTCAAACTCAACAAGAAACAAGCCGAGACCAAGACAAAACCAGCAAAGAAAGCCGCTCCTAAAGCCAAGAAGCCAGCAGTCAAGAAACCTGCCTCCGCTAAAGAAGCCCAAGACCGCAGCAGCGAAGAAGCCCACCGCTAAGAAATCTCCAAAGAAAGCCAAGAAACCTGCTGCTAAAAAGGCAACGAAGAGCCCCAAGAAAGCAAAGAAACCAGTGACTCCTAAGAAAGCAGCCAAGAGCCCTAAAAAGACCAAGGCAGCCAAACGCAAGACGGTGAAACCCAAAGCAGCCAAACCTAAAAAGACAGCAGCCAAGAAGAAATAAACAAGTCATTTTTAACGTGTTTTATCAAAACGGCTCTTTTAAGAGCCACCCACTAATTCAACGTGAGAGCATTGTTTCTGTTTAAAGTAATGTTGCATTTTGACGTGATTGATACCTGAATGTGAATATTCTGCTACAAGTGAGACATTTAACTTGAATCATGATTATGCTTAAAACTAAATAAATACTAGGCGATGGAGGTTTATGTAACACATTTAATACACAAAGGTAATTGAAAGTGTTATACATAAAGTCAAAAATGTATATAAGTAAAAATAAAGGAATACATAGAAAAATAAATACAGGTACACACAATAAAGAAGCTCGTAAACATGGTTAACGTTGTGCTTGAGGGTTGTCAGCAGCAGAAAGAGGGTGGGGTTTGAAGTTCGGAGAGAAGTTCACTGATTGGCTTGGAACGTATTCAGACTCCAGCCAATAGGAGACTGGCACGGTTTCTTTTAAAAGTAACGTCGCAGCTCTCTGAATTGTCATTGGTATTTTGAGCTGTCTTGTAACGGGTGTTATCACAATGAGTGGAAGAGGCAAAACCGGAGGAAAAGCCCGCGCTAAAGCCAAGACTCGCTCCTCCAGAGCAGGGCTGCAGTTCCCCGTCGGTCGTGTTCACAGACTTCTCCGCAAAGGCAACTATGCCGAGCGCGTCGGTGCCGGTGCTCCAGTGTATTTGGCCGCTGTGCTCGAGTACCTCACTGCTGAGATCCTGGAGCTGGCTGGAAACGCCGCTCGGGACAACAAGAAGAGCCGTATCATCCCCCGGCACCTGCAGCTGGCGGTGCGCAACGACGAGGAGCTGAACAAACTCCTGGGCCGAGTGACCATCGCTCAGGGCGGCGTGCTGCCCAACATCCAGGCCGTGCTGCTGCCCAAGAAGACCGAGAAACCCGCCAAGACCAAGTAAACCGAGTGAAGTTTATTCTCAAACCAACGGCTCTTTTAAGAGCCACACATTTTCTCTGTTAGGAGTGATTTCTTCATAAGTCTTTGAGTTGCTTTTTTAAATGCCATTTAGTGATGCTGAGAACGTAACTTGAGATAATGGTAAATCTAAAGTGGCTCTAAAAGTTAATGTTCAAAATATCAACTCCGAAAGTCAAACTTTTTTTGAGCACTTTTGTTTTCTTTAAAGTCCCCATGAAATCAAATTTTTTTTTTTTTTTTTTTTTTGGCGGGGTTTGGTATTATCCATGTAGTTCAAGGTATCTCTAATGCAGTGTGCTCCTAAACGGTGAGGACAATTGCCTTTAGAAGATTTTAGGGTATATTTTGTTTATACATGGTTCAAAATATCGTTTTTTGTTGACACATGATCAAAGATACAGTTGAACTATGGTCCATTTTGAGTAAAACCATGGTGAATTTGCATAAGGGCCTGCCAGTGACCGGCTGTTGCGGCTAAAAATGCAACTTTTATTGACAGTGTTGATTCTATAAATTACAGAATAGAACTGATCAATATTATCTTTAAACGTCACTTTAAATAACTGTAGCAACAATTGTAGGATACAATTTTCATTTTGTTATGGGAAATTAACTCGGTCATAATGTTCTGGAAGCCCATTGTTCGAGGGGCTGCCCAACAGGTATGCTTTCTTTGCTACTTTGGGAACGCAGCCCGTTTCGAATGCACTGTCAGCAAGTGCTGGTGAACGCTCATTGAGCAGGAGGGGTTCTGTCTTGCAACATTTGTGTATGTTCAGATGAGCAGGAAAATAGTTCTAACCTACACAATTACTTGCTAACAAGGGTTATTCGTCCAATGCAATGCATCTTGCGATGAAGCTTTTTTTTTGTTAACTAACCAAAATCACTGGTAAATTAAACGCACCTTAGTATCATATTGGTTTGAGCTATCATAATTTCGATACAGGTCGTATCAGATATATCGATAATTCTGGACGATCGCCCACAATAAGATCGCATGCAAAGCATGTAGATTGTCACTTGCCGAAAAACGGGCTCAATGATTTTTTTGATGTCCAACATCGTAATTAAATTTCTCATAAAACGAGTCGCCCAATCAAACGCTCTCTCGAGCTATGAGAGCGCACGCCCCTGCACTATAAATTGCGCGGTGGCTGCGAATCAGGCGCGTGTGTCACAGTGAGTTGCTGGTAAGTGAATTGCCGTAGTGTCACAATAAGAGGGAACGTCGGTTCGTTTCAGCGAAACGTTAGCGGCGTTCATTGCCAATGAACCGGTAAAAAAAAAATGGTTAATCGGTTCTTTTACGTCCTAATGTAATGACGTCATTCGCGATGACGTAATTATATCAAATATATCGTCCCGGGCTGGAATAAAAATACACATTCAAATATATAAAGTCAGTAATCATAACTTCAGTCAGTTAAAACATAATCATGATCTGAAAAGTTTACAATTAATTTTTGCAACTAAGCACCCAAATAGAGTAACAGGCAGTGATGTGCATACAAGGATTAAGTCTTGAAGATATAAAGTAAATAAATGGTGTCGTCAGTGCAGAAACCATAATCCACTTACTATATATAATCCATTACGGTTTATTTGTTATTAAGTAAACTTACGTTTCGCCGGATTGCTCTTCATTCAAGTCTTCGGTTTACCCGCTCTCATAACATTAGCACAGAATCAGCTGTGCAAAAGAACGTCTCAGGTTACTTATGTAACCATGGTTCCCTGAGTAGGGAATGAGACACTACGTCCTCTAGGGATCGCTATGGGGAAACCT
>JADLZN010005976.1:0-192094 GCA_018155175.1 Sinocyclocheilus anophthalmus | reverse complement strand
TGGGGGGGGTTGGGGGGGGGGGGTGGGGGGGGGGCTCGGATCTGCATTATGGGTCTGCAACAAAATAATGCCTGGGGGAAATTGTGAGCAGATGGGAGGTTCCCTTTCTCTCTCTTTCCTTCAACGACATGCAAACGTATTAATGTGTTTGTAAGCTATTATTCACGATTTTTTTAAATTGCATATATTATTATAATATTTACCTTAACGTCCACACCGTGTAAGGAATTGAATGATAAAATAGTAATCTGGATTTGAGAAGTTTAGATGTCTATATTAATTTAACAGAGGGATTGGAGATGGGCCTCACCCTTTCTCCTTCCTAACCCTATTAATACAGTGCTCTCGTGAGGCACAGAAGCACACTCTGCACAGTCTGCAGTTTCTTCCCCCCTGAGTGAGAGCACGGTGCTACACCTCTCTTCTTCCGAGGAGGTTGATGTGGTCAGCTCATCGATACAGAAGAGGTTGAGGACTCACCACCTCAATCCATTGCAGGAGTTGGTGGTGGTTGTAACTCATTACACACTGATAGGCTGGTCGAGAAGTGAAATATTCGTCCTAAGAGTAATTTGGATGGACACTTCCTGTGTGCTAAATTACAACCTCCACATCGGGACCTATCGGATTTCCCTTATCTCCACACCGAGGTGTTGAGACCTTGGGTTAAACCATTTTCAGTCTGGCTCTTCAGCCCCTATGTTGCGACTTGTTCTATGTGAGGGGGCTGAATGAGCAGGGCTATGGGGTGATGCTTAAGGTGAGGTGGGACAGATGCTTGCAAGCTATCTGTCCCCAATACAGCATCGTCCCTGAAGGCCCCAGCATTACCCACCAAGTGGCTTTGGTGGATAAAGCCTACACGGCGGACCTAGGTCTCACGGGCTGCTGGGGGGGAGCAGTCCCTGTCATGGGCCAGCTCCTCATATCGGCGCATTGGAAGTCCTGATTTCAGTGGTGTCAGACTTCTGAGGGCAGGTTCCTCTGGGGAAGAGCGGTTCACACCTCATTATACGGTGCCCGGCTATCATCAGTGCTTCTCCGGGGAGCATGTCCTAGCTGCTGCACACAGAACGGTACAGCAAAAGAATGAACTTCACTCAAGTGAGGTTGATAGAGGGGTAATCGGTCGCTCCTGCTGTCATCCACTCAGGACCCCAAAATTAAACTATAGATACACTAGGTCCTCAGCCCTGCTGATACTCCTGCCACCACAGGTGCTTCAGGGCTCAGTGGGCTCCAACAAGCGAAGTTCCAAGCTGCCGTCTGGCAACGGTGCGGCACGGGAATGCTCATCCCCTAAAGTGAGTGTGCTAGAGCCGTCAGGTCAGTCATTCCCTGCCAGTCATCTGCTTCAGGGAGTAGAACTGACCTTTCGGCCTAGCACTGTTAACCCGCACTTTTGCCAGTGCGTGGATGCAATTCTGGCAATTCAGTCATTATCGCTCACATGAAAGAGCTGGGGTTAAGGCAGAAGACCAAGAAGAGTGTGTTTTCTCCAGTACAGAGAACCATTATTCGCTGTGTTGTATGGGTTTCAACAACGATGCAGGCACATTTCCTTTCACAAGGGAATGTTAGGGGCTCCTTGTCTTCATGTAATGCTAACGACGGACGCCTCCCTCACAGCCTGGGGAGCGGTCATGAGTGGCTGCTCTGCCCAGGGTCTGTGGAAAAGACCACCATCTCACGTGGCACATAAATTGCCTGGAGATGTTGGTTGTTTTTTGTGCACTGAAACACTTCCTTCCAGACCTGACGGGACATCATGTGCTTGTCCACACAGACAACACATCTCCTACATCAACCGCCAGGGGGGTCTGCGCTCACACCCACTATACAAGTTGGCACACCAGATCCTCCTGTGGGCTCAGGGAAAACTATTCTCACTCAGAGCAGTTTACCACCATTGTACCTGGGCATCTGAAGCGAAGCAGACATCCTGTTGAGACAGGGGCTGAGGCCTGAGAATGGAGGCTCCACCCTGAAGTCTTAAGACTTCATATGGTACATGACGGGGTTGAGGCTGCGTCTATACTCCTTTTCCCCGATTGCTCTTCTCCCGGGAGTTCTGGAAAGAGTCCACCAGGACGGGACTATCTTATTTCTAGTAGCCCCGTTCTTGCCGGCCCGAGATTGGCTGTCGGACCTAGTGTCCCTCCTTGACGGTTCTCCCAAGGAGATTCCAATCAGGAGGGACCCTTTGACTCAGTCAGGGGATGAAATCGTTCATCCCTGCCTGGAATTATGGATTTGGCCTATGAGGGGGCCCAACTCACAGACTTCAGTCTCTCAACTGAGGTTGTTGAGACCATCCTCCACCCCAGAGCTCCCTCCATGAGGAAATTGTACTCCTTGAAGTGGGTCGTGTTCACTTCATGGTGCGGAAATTGTCAGCTGGTCCCAGTTAACTGCCTGGTTGGTTCAGTTCTGGAGTTCCTGCAGGGACGGTTCTCCACAGGGTTGACCCCCTCCATATCAAATGTGTGTATGGTGGCCATAGCTGCTTACCACGGCCCTTTTGGTGGTCAGTCATTGGGGAGAAACCCACTGGTAACGTTTCCTTTGTGGTGTTTAGAGGACAAGAGAAGTATGGTGACTTCTAAAGCGTTTTCTAAAGGGTCTTCCCTGCAAGATGTGTGTGATGCGGCGGTTGGTCCTTTCCACTCACATTTGTGGGTATTGCCATTCCCAAAGCGATTCTGATGCAGCATGAGTTCCCTGAAGGAGAACGTCTCTTGGTTATGTATGTAACCATGGTTTCCTGAGAAGGGAACGAGACACTGCGTTCTGCAATCCCTGTGAGGCTTGCTTCGAACTATCAGAACTTGAAGCTGTTTGTTTAGATGCGCTTTTATACTTTCTGTTGCTTACGTCACCCCGCCCATGACGTCTCGCCATTCCATTGGACTGATTTCACACATGCTTCGGGACACAATCACGCAGAGGTGTTCCCAAAGCATTTCTGACACAGTGTCTCATTCCCCTCAGGGAACCATGGTTACAGACGTAAACTTGAGATGTTTAACATGGCAGAAAAATAGTAAAGCACTTTATTATGTTTTTATTCAGATGCCCAATTACAGTCAATAAATAGTAGTAATAAATAGAAATAAATTTGTTGAGCACTGTATGTGCTTAAGACATTTATTAGACCACCTATCATAAAAAAAAGAAAACACAAATATTTTAAGAATCTGTGTATTGTTATATTTTTAGGCAAACAAAAACTGAAACAACTAAATAGTCTTTATTCACAATTATAACAAAAAAAAAAACTTAATATTTTATTTGTGACCTCCTTTGACATTGATAATAGCTTGCATTCTGCTGGATTGTGTTTATGTACTTTTTTTTCACAGTCTCGTTGTTATTGACTGTCTATTGATTGGGCACCTGAATAAAAAAATAGACAATAAAGTGCTTTACTCGTTTTCTGCCTTTCTGTAAACAGTAAATTCAAAATTAATGGCTAACAACAATAATTAGATATATTTATGATATCTACAGTATATATCTGTATATTATATGAAGGAAAGGCCATAATAAATCGTGTTACATGTAATATTGTTAATAGTGTTACTGAGTGTGTGGTGTGTATTTGAAAACGTTACAGGAATGGAGGACAGTGTGTTGGGTGTGTGTGTGTGGTGTGTGTGTGGTGTGTATTAGAGAGAGGAAAGAAAAAAAATGTCTATGTTCAGCAAATTTCTTATGGCCACTGTTTGGCCCTGGGGCTGGAGGCGGATCTGAAACATTAGTGTTGGTTATTAGGGTCATTTAGAAGGAAACAAGGGATTTCACCTTCTGTCAGAAATGCCCTTTGTGCAGCGGCGTGTGTGATTTTGGGTTAAGGACACATTCACACCTTAAATATAGTCAACAAAATGCCCTTTCTCATTCCAAAATATGCTATATATCTATGCTAATCTCAGTGACATTTTAGCATTGGTGTTGTGCATTAGTAATGTTGTAAAGACCAGACCCTCTAAGACCCAGACCCATTTCAGACTAGATCTTTATCCTTATTCTGAATCTAGATTCAATTAGAATTCTCCTGAAAGTACACTTCCAAAAGTAAAACCGCAAGGCACAGACATTTAAATCTGAATATGTGAGGCCATGAATCCATAAGAACTGTGTGGACGTTTTTTTCTCAAAATGTAATAAAATCTTGAGCCCATAATGTGATAACAATTATTACATTATGAGAAATTTATTACATTATAAACTGACCAAAAATAATGTAATGTTGTCATAATTATATAATTAGACTTAATAATAATAAAGTATAAGCAGCCCAGTATAAGGGACAGTCAAAATATGTGTGCTGTTATTGGTTATATGAAGCAAATGATCAGATTTTGAATAAACATTTTGTAGAGGATTAACTTGCACAGATTAATTGTTGACTTTAAGACTAGCAATGTGCGCTAACAAAATAAATATTGTAAATTTTGATTTCATGTGGACTTTAACATCTCAGGTAATGTCCGTGGTATGATGACAATGACAGTGATTAGCCTACATCAAATATATTTTAATTGTTTGATTAAAATTATTGCTAGGAACAATTCAGTTGCACCCCTACTAAATTATACGTCCTTGAATTAAAGGTATTTTTTATGAACAAATTTGGAAAAAAAACAAATAAAAGTTTCCATCTAATGTAGTCTGGGATAGATTGTGTTATCTGCCTCAGGCAATGGCAGCACGGAGCACAATGGACAATTCTTCACTTTAATACAAGTTATAACATTAATGTACATCAGACGATATATGTTGAAAAATAAAGTACAACTTACAATCATTTCTGTGCCTATAAGCGGTTTTAACCAGGGAAATCATCAACCATTTAAATGACTATCCCCCGGTTTCACAGAAAAGGCTTAAGACTAATCCCAGACTAAAATTTAAGTCAACTGTTTCAACTGAAAGAAACTTGCACCGACTCATCTTAAAGTACGTCAGTGCCATTGTTCTGTCTCAAGATGCACACCAGTAATGTTTGTCTAAGCACGTTATTCTATACATTATTAAAGTCTTAATTGAATTGGCACTTAATCCTGGCTTAATCTGAGCCCTGTCTGTGAAACCTGCCTATATCTTAAAAATTAAGCATGTCATAATCACAAAATTAGTAAGCTTTTTATAAAAAAAAATAGAAGTTCACAATGTAGCCTAATTTTCTTTTAATAAAACTATGATTATGTTTTGTGCTCAAATGTATTATATTGAAAGATAATTCTGATATTGTAAACATAATAATAATTGTTTTAAATTATGTTGTGCTGGTATTACCTTATGAACTTGTTTTAAATGATAAGTTGCCACAGGTGTTCCTGAATGTAATACATTCATACAATAAAATTACATTTATGTGAAAATATTACATTTAATAATTGTTATTATATTATGAGCTCAAGATTTTACGTTTTGAGAAAATGATTACATTATGAACATTTTATTACAAAAATAATGTAATACTTATTACATTATGTGCCGTTTTTACAGTGTGCAGTTATTACATTGAGTTGCTACACCGTCCCTGAGTCTCATGTAACAAGACCTTTGACTAACGCCCAAATATCTGGCTATTTTGGCCATGAACTTTGGAGAAATTATAAAACGTTAACTTTATTGTATGCAGAATTCAGTTTTGGTTTAGAATCAATTGTAAGAAACACATAACAGATTAAACTTAAAACATTTCTTTATACAAAAATTACTAGTGCACAACTTAAACTCTTCATAGTTTAGGAAAAGATCAACAAGTACATGGTCTTTTTCACTTTGTTTCTTTTTAATCTGAATGTACAAGGTGTGTTATTCAGCCATCTGTTTAATTTCTTGCTGCTTTAACATACAGTATTCAGAGCCAAAATAGCAGATGGAAAAAGCAAAGCTATTTTGAAAAGTGATGCACACTAACTATTTCATTTCTAATAGTCCTACACATTTATCATGCTACCAATAAAATATGTTTCAGTGCAAACTGAAATGCACTGGTCCAAGAGGTTTTTCCTAATTAAAATGCTTTTTTTGTTGCCTTTTGGAAAGGGAATTTAACCGTCTGAATGAACTACAATTAGCAATTTCACTATACCTTGGTGCAGTAATGATGACACAACAAATGCTCTGTCTAAGGTGAATCTGTTTTTAAATCTTTTTTTTTAAACTTGTACAAGAACAGAAATTAACTTGAATCAATTCTACCTGTATGACTTTCTTACTTCATTAGACCACAAAAGTTACATTTTGCAGAATATCCTGTCCACACTTTCTCAGAATAATAATGGTCAATGACGATTGGAAACGTTAAGCTCCCTAATGAAAGCAAAGCATAAAAGTACTGCTCCATGCAACTTGTATGTTTGCATTTCATGTCTTCTGTAGTCATATGATATCTGTGTGTGACAAACAGACCGAAAATTAAGTATTTAATCGCTGAAAATCTTCATACATTCTTAATGGTGTAGTCCTGAGAGTTCATGAAAGATATAGCAATGCCTGGTTTCTGAATCTTTTGTTCTTTTGAGTCTAATATCTTCAATGTATCGGTCGATCCATTTCACAAACTGGCCAAAATTATCCCTTATCGGATTGTACTGATGTTTAGCTTTTATTAGTGTACATTTGACAATTTTAACCATAAATCACTGGTCAGGAAATTAGCAAGAATTGCAAAAATACTGTAACGTAATACATCATAGCCTTTCCCTTTGTTTTCTTTAAATGTTTAAGCTGTGTGGGTAAACTTGCAGACAGCTTTTTACAGGAAGAAGAGTCAATGTTGTTCCACTTAATACTGATGGCTTCAAACAGTTCATGAGCAGCTGAAAAACGTCTCCCATTTAGTTGGAGTTTAATGTGTGACCAAATATTCCTAGGGTTCATGGATTCGGACTAGGACAAAACATGAGCCTGATGGACTTGTTCTCAAGCCACTTCTTGCAGTGTGGGCAGGAGTATTTTCTTGTTGAAAAATAACATCTGATCACTTTAGATAACAACTGTACAATTGTGGGAAACAAGACATTATGCAATAATATCCTATCCTTTAAATCATTAATTGACTTTTCACAGTGAAGCAGCCCAGCAGTATCAGCAACCAAAAAGGCTCCTCACATCATGGCACATTTTCCTTCATGCTTCACTATGATAGAGATGCATTAATTATTATATTTCTCACCAGATCTTCAAAGACATCGCTCTGGAGCATCACCATGCAAGTTGTGTTTTATTGTGATTCATCGCTCACAACTCTGCTGAACTACTCTGAATCAAACTTCCCATATTCTGCCAAAAACTTCACTCTATGCAACTTGCCTACTTTGCATAAAGGGAGGACTGGCACATCCATGATTCTTTCATGGTGCCTTTTTTTTGTTTTTTTTTTTTTTGCATTTGACACTTATCCATTGCATTGACAAGGAGCCCAGAGTCAACCAGAAATGTCTCCCTTTTTGATGCCTATGGCAAACATGAGATTTTGTCCAAGTTTGGATGACAGGAGGTATTAAAATATTACTACATATTCACATTTTTGGGTGAACTTTCCCTTTAGCCTCCAGGCAAGTAAAGTTGCCGAAGGCTCGGCCACTCTCAAAAAGTTGTACAAGTTTGTGATGTTATGTCATGGGTTGGTTTTTAATTTATGGTGCTATTGTTGTTTACTGTGTGTTCAATTTTGGCACCTTAAATAAGTGGTGACAATAACCCCTTTGTATAGGTTTCTACGGGAGTTACAAGAGCTATAATCCCACCAATTATGCCATATTTAACTCATCTTACATTCAAAATACATTTAAAAATATCAAACGAACTGCACACTGTTCACACTTCTTTGGGAATAATATCCATCAGTGGGTAAAGCATGTTGAAATCCGAAAACTGAATTGATAAAAATCAATTAGCAGAAGCGCTCTGATTAAAGACCTGTTATTTTTTCCCACCCGAAGCTCTGAAACACTTCATGGAGGCTGCTCGTTCTTTAGGAATCTAGCTGCTGTTGGGCAAATCTGTTGTAAATGTGCTGCTTGTTTGTAATTTGTCCCTGGTAAATGATGCTATGAACAGGCAAGGAAAAACTGCAGGCTGTACCGCTGTATTCATGAGCTTCCTGTGCTTCAGGCTAGCTCATATCATAACCATTCACATAGCCAGAGATCTGTTCAGTAGTTCTGGTACAATCTTTCACTCCAAATCAGGAGGGAAAAGAAAGAGCATGTAGAGAGAGCAGCAAGACTAAAATACCACACAAAATCTGAGGAAACTGACAGCCTGGATTGGATTTACCTCGGCCATCACTGTTTAAAAGCCCAGTTCATGAAGAAATTAAAATTCTGTAGTCATTTACTCATCCTCAAGTCATTCCAAAACCATAGTACTTAATTTATTTCTGTACAAAAAGCCCATGTCTATGTCCATGATGCGTTATTTGACGTTTGGAACTTGACAGCCCTATCACAGAGACTTGGTATTAAATGCACCTTTTGTGTTTTATGCAAAAAAACAAAAAAATAAGTCATACAGATTTGGAATGACATGATGGTGAGTAAATGAAGATAGAATTTCTATTTTTGGGTGAGCAAATCCTTCAGCAAGGCAGAGAATGAAAGAGCAATAAGCTATAAAAATGGAGATAACTCTAGCACGATTGGGTGCGAGTGAGTGTGTTTTGGGATTGCTAAAAGCAAGCTGGACAGAAAAAGGTACATGATGACCTCTAATTGCCATGGCAGTGGTGCGGTCACTGGTTTAAGTGAGTCATTATGGCAGTGATTAACTGCTGACAAACTTTCTAGAGAATAGCAGCATATGTAAATCACAATAACTATCACCACAGAGACCAATTACACACCAAGATGATTTTAAAGCAAATTATTGAGGCACCTGCTGGGAGGACATTTTTATCCTGCACTGTAGAAAGTGACTTGTTGTACAAAGTGACTTAAGAGTTTGCAACCCAGCAGCATTCATATAAATTTCAATGTTAAGCCAAACCAGTATGCGTGTATATATGTATTTATTTAATTATTTATTTACAATAAACTACCTAAGTTATTGTAAAATAAAATAAATTCCTGATGTACTTAACACATTTATTAATTGTTATTAGCATCTGAGTTGTGAAAATAATAAATAACCTGTGAAATAATCTCATGCTAATTATTTTGCATTAAAACAATCAAAAAGGTAACTAAAAAGCAACATCACTTATTACAGTGCGCAAATTTTATATAATATGATTTTAATATATATTACAGTCATGCTGTACTGTATGCACACAAACAAGTAAAGCAGAGGTAAAGTAACATTTTAGCATAAAAGAGTATGTATCTGTCACGGCAGAGAAGAGTTAGGATCCAAGTGCGAGTGCAAAGGTAAGGTTTATTTTGTAATCACAAACAACGGAGACACAAGGTGATAATCCTCGGGGTCCTGGTCAGGGTCAGAGCTCCCTGAGAAACTCCAATCAATGCTCTACCCAACCAAGGAGAAATCACATGAAGATGCGCCTTACCCTGTCCTGAGCGAGAACTCTGGCAACAGAGAACTTACCAGGGAGCAGGACATGAGAATTAACGAACCGACAACACATTGAAACAGGGTGTCCTATAAAGGAATCGCTAATGAGTTGCAGCTGGAGCGCTCTGATTGAGCGCCAGCTGCAAACACTAACGAATGACGTACGCACATACAACCACATGACGAGACGCAGAAAGACCGTCCGGACCCATGAACTGTGACAGTACCCCTCCCCCTAGGAATGTCTCCTGACATTCCCAGGAAGACCTACCTGACGATTAAATTCATCGATAAGAGAGTGATCCAGTATGTCCCTAGCAGGTACCCAACTTCTCTCCTCCGGACCGTAACCCTCCCAGTCCACCAAGTACTGAAATCCTCTTCCCCTCTGCCTTGAGTCCAGAATACGCTTTACCGTATAGGCTGGTTCCCCGTCTACGAGACGTGGCGGGGGAGGAACCGGGACTGGCGGATTAATGGCTGAATGAAAAACAGGCTTATTTTTGGATACATGAAACGACGGATTAATTCTCCTGTATGCTGGAGGAAGTTTGAGGCGGACTGCCACCGGGCTAATAATCTTGGTGACAGTAAACGGGCCTATGAATTTGGGAGCAAGTTTATTACTGATGGATCGGAGAGGAATATTCTTGGTTGAAAGCCACACCTTTTGACCGACGACGTAAACGGGAGGTTTCGACCGGTGGCGATCGGCCTGGACCTTGGTGCGCACCCCCACCTGGAGGAGGGTCACCCTGGCCCTGCTCCAGGTGCGACAGCACCTCTGGACAAAAGCTTGAGCAGAGGGAACCGCGACTTCGGATTCCATACTGGGAAAAAGAGGTGGCTGGTACCCTAAGCTACACTCAAACTGAGATAGACCCGTAGCAGAGACTGGTAACGAGTTATGTGCGTACTCAACCCATGAGAGAGTTGTTGGCTCCACGAGGAGGGGTTCTGAGAAGCCAAACATCGCAACACTCGTTCTAAATCTTGGTTGGCCCTCTCTGTCTGACCATTACTCTGGGGATGAAACCCGGAAGAAAGACTAACCGTCGCCCCCAACAATCTACAAAACTCTCCAAAATTTGCATATACAAACTGGGGCCCCCTGTCAGAGACCATGTCTACCGGGAGGCCATGTAAACGAAGACGTGATCTATGACAGCAACCGCTGTTTCTCTGGGTGAGGGTAATTTGGGCAGAGGAATGAAATGAGTTGCCTTCGTGAATCGGTCCACCACGGTCAAAACCACCGTGTTCCCCTGAGAAGGGGGAAGACCCGAGACAAAATCTAGCAAAACATGGGACCAGGGTCTCGAAGGAACCAACAGCGGCTGAAGAAGCCCCGCGGGGGGGCGATTGGAAGACTTAGAAACAGCACAGACGGAGCAGGCCAAAACAAATAAACCAATGTCCCGAGCCATACCTGACCACCAGAACCGTTGTTTAACCAGAAACATGGTACGTCTCACCCCAGGATGACAGGCTACCTTGGAAGAATGAGCCCATCGGATAACGTCGGACCTTACGGACTCTGGCACAAACAACCGGCTTGGTGGGCACCCGGACAGGGGCGTTACCCCTTGAGAGGCCGTGCGGACCTTTGACTCGATCTCCCACGTGACCGCAGAAATAAAAAGTTTCCTTGGCACAATGGGGTCGGGCAGGGACGGGCGCTCCGAATGATCAAAAATACGGGATAACGCATCCGGCTTGATGTTCTTAGAACCAGGACGGTAAGAAATGGAAAAATCCGAAAAAAAGAGCCCACCGAGCCTGCCTAGAGTTCAATCTTTTAGCGGACTTGATGCATTCAAGATTCTTGTGATCTGTCCAGACGACAAAAGGAACCCCCGAACCCTCCAACCAATGACGCCACTCCTCCAAGGCCAACTTGACTGCCAACAACTCTGTTACCAATATCATAATTACGTTCGGCGGAGGACAAACGATGAGAAAAATACGCGCAGGGGTGCACCTTGCCGTCCGTGGGGGAACGCTGGGATAGTACCCCACCAACTCCCACCTCTGACGCGTCAACCTCCACCACAAACTGCCTGGAAGGATCAGGGGCTATGAGGATGGGAGCTGAAACGAAGCAGCCTCTCAGTTTGGAAAATGCAGCTTCTGCTGCACTAGACCACCTGAACGCAGTCTTGGTGGAGGTTAAGGCCGTCAAAGGTGCAGCTAGCTGGCTGAAATTGCGAATAAAACGCCGGTAGAAATTGGCAAAGCCCAGAAACCTCTGCAGGGCCTTGCGGGGATCTGGGGTTGGCCAATTCACCACAGCCTGAACCTTCTCGGAATCCATGCGCACCCCCTCGGCCGAGATGATGTATCCCAAAAAAGGAACAGACTGTGCATGGAAAGCGCATTTCTCTGCCTTGACAAAAAGCCCATTCTTGAGCAGCCTCTGGATCACTTGTCTGACGTGCTGAACATGTTCCTGGAAAATATCAGTATGTCATCCAGGTAGACATAAATGAACTGATCTAGCATATCTCTCAGAGCATCATTAACGAGTGCTTGGAAAACTGCGGGAGTGTTGGAAAGGCCAAAGGGAAGAACAAGTTTTTCAAAGTGCCCCCTGGGGGTATTAAAGGTGGTTTTCCATTCATCCCCCTCTCTTATGCGAACCAAATGATAAGCATTGCGGAGATCTAATTTCGTGAAAAATGACGCCCCCTGCAGACGCTCGAAAGCCGACGACATCAACGGTAAAGGGTAAGTATTCTTCACCGTGATGTCGTTTAAGCCCCGATAATCAATACAGGAACGAAGGGAGCCGTCCTTCTTTTTCACGAAAAAAACCCCCACTCCGGCCGGAGATGAAGAGGGGTGGATGATCTTGGCTGCTAAAGAATCAAATATATTTCTCCATAGCCTCCTTCTCCGGATTGGAGAGTGAATATAACTTGCCCTTAGACGTACCTGGCAATAAATCTATAGCAGTCATAGGGACGATGAGGAGGTAGAGAAGCAGCCCGAGACTTACTGAACACTCCCCTCAGATCAAGGTACTCCTGTGGCACATTAGACAGGTCCGAGTGGTCCTCCTGAAACACAGAACAGAAAACAGGAGAACACGCGGACAACAAACAGGTGGCATGACAATATTCGCTCCAACCCAGCACAGTATCGTTACTCCAGTTAATGTGAGGGTTATGGAGGACCAGCCAGGGATGACCCAGCACTAACGGAGCCGAGGGCGTGTCGGTGAGGAGAAAGTGAATGTCCTCAGTGTGTTGCCCCGAAGTGATGAGTCTTAAAGGTGCAGTGGTGTGAGTGACAGAAGGTAAGGCCTGGCCGTTGAGTGCAAGCATAGAGACGGGCTGAGAAAGCTCCACCATGGGAATCTGAAGGGACCGAGCGAACCCAATGTCCAAAAAATTCCCCTCAGCTCCAGAGTCCACTAAAGTGTTGTGAGAGTCGGAACCTTCCCACCTGCATGGGCTCGGACTCTGGAAGAGAGAAAACAGTCTTATTGGTGAGTGAAGGTAATTGAGTCTGTGAGGCAAACGGCGGTTCTCAGAGTTGTTGTTGATCCCGCCTCCGCAATCGGGTGTCCACCCGAATGGCTAGAGCTATGAGTTCATCCACCCCAGATGGTAATTCTGATGAATCTATCTCATCCTTAATCTTATCAGACAGGCCAACCTGAAACATGTCCCACTGTGCCTCTGCATTCCACCCACACTCTGCAGCCAATGTGCGGAACTCGATTGAATAGTCAGTGACAGTGTTCTGTCCTTGACGTAACTCGGCAAGAAGTCGTGCTGCTTCTCTGCCCGAAGCAGCGTGATCGAAAACCCTCCGTAGCTCCTCGGAAAAAGCCTGAAAGGACGAGCAACAAGGCAATCTCCGTTCCCACACTGTGGTTCCCCAGTTAGCCGCTCGTCCCGAGAGCAACGTTATGACAAACGCCACCTTAGCCTCTTCAGTGGGAAACGCGGATGGTTGGAGGCAAACGTAGAGTGACATTTAAGTCCAAAAAAGAACGCCATAATTGGGGTTCCCCGGATAAAAGGCTGGAGGTGGTAGCCGGGTCATGGGTGGGACAAATCGGACCTCAATCGCGAAACTGTGGATGAATCCTGGCGTGGTGTGCTGAGGCTGAACCCTCTCTGCTTTCATGATTGCGGTCGATTAGTGAGGCTCAGCCCAGCTGACTCCACGCCGGGTTCTGGACGGGGGCCGCCCCGTTGCCACTCATCTGATCCCCTGATGCTCACATGTGAATGTTAGTCTTGTGCCAAAAATCCCTGGCCCTGCCGCACTCGCTGGATCCATGAGTATGGTCGGTTTGTTCTGTCACGGCAGAGAAGAGTCAGGATCCAAGTGTGAGTGCAAAGGTAAGGTTTATTCAGTAATCACAATAACTGAGACACAAAGAGATAATCCTCGGGTCCTGGTTGGAATCAGAGCTCCACAGAGAATCCCTTCAACCACTGCGTTGGACCAAACCAAGGGGAAGGCTGAAGATCCGTACCCTGACTGGGCGAGAACTGGAAACAGAGAACTGACAAGGAGACAGGACATGAGATAACGAACCGACAAACACACACTGAACATAGCGTCCTTATAAAGGCAGTGCTGATGAGTTGCAGCTGGCGCGCTCTGATAGAGCACCAGCTGCAACCACTAACGAATGACGTACACACATACAACCACATGACAAGACGCAAAAGGACCGCCCGGACCCCTGAACCTGACAGCTTATCACTTTATTTACACTGAACAAAATTATAAACGCTTTTTTTTTGTTTTTGCCCCCATTTTTCATGAGGTGAACTCAGAGATCTAAGACTTTTTTCTATGTACACAAAAGTCCTATTTCTCTCAAATATTGTTCACAAATCTGTCTTAATCTGTGTTAGTGAGCACTTCTCTTTTGCTGAGATAATCCATCCACCTCACATGTGTGGCATATCAGGATGCTGATTAGACAGCATGATTATTGCACAGGTGTGCCTTAGTCTGGCCACAATAAAAGGCCACTCTAAATGTGCAGTTTTATCACACAGCACAATGCACAGATGTCGCAAGTTTTGAGGGAGCGTGCATTTGGCATGCTGACTGCAGGAATGTCCAGCAGAGATGTTGCTCATGAATTGAATGTTCATTTTCTCTACCATAAGCCGTCTCCAAAGTCGTTTTCAGAGAATTTGGCAGTACATCCATCCGGCCTCACAACCAAACCCCGTAAAAAAGAACCACTAGTAGGACCACGGTGTAAACCACACCCAGCCCAGGACCGTCCACATCCAGCATCTCATATCACGCTCCAATCGTCCTGAGACCGCCCCCAACAGAACCTGCAACATCAGTCTGCATAACCAAGACTTTCTGCACAAACCTGTCATAAACCTCTCAGGGAGCTCACTGCGATGCTCGTCGTCCTCATCCGGGGTCTCGACCACGGCAGTTCGTCGTCATAATCCTAAACCGACTTGAGTGGGGCAACATGCTCACATTTAAATTTCTATGGCGTTCGTGCACTTTTGGAGGAGCTCGTTCATCGTTCACTGATGATCCGCGTTTTTCACGTACAAGACAGCGTGTATGGCATCGCGTGGGTGAGCGGTTTGTCAACGTTGTGGATCGAGTGGCCCTTGGTGGCGGTGGGGTTATGGTATGGGTAGGTGTATGTTATGGACAACGAACACGGGTGTATTTTATTGATGGCATTTTGAATGCTCAGAGATACCGTGATGAGATCCTGAGCCCCATTGTTGTGCCATTCATCCACGAGCCCATCACCTCATGTTTTAGCATGATAATGCATGGCCCCATGTTGCAAGGATTTGTACACAATTCCTGGAAGCTGAAAACTTCCCTGTTCTTGCATGGCCAGCATACTCACCGGACATGTCACCCATTGAGCATGTTTTGGGATGCTCTGGATCGGCGTATACGATGTGTTCCAGTTCCTGCCAATATCCAGCAATTTCGCACAGCTATTGAAGAGGAGTGGACCAACATTCCACAGGCCACAATCACCAACCTGATCAACTCTATGCGAAGGAAATGTGTTGCACTGCGTGAGGCAAATGGTGGTCACACAGATACTGACTGGTTTTCGGACCCCCCTGGATCCCCCAATACAGTAAAACTGCACATTTTAGAGTGGCCTTTTATTGTGGCGAGCCTAAGGCAAACCTGTGCAATAATCATGCTGTCTAATCAGCATATTGATATGCCACACCTGTGAGGTGTATGGATTATCTCGGCAAAGGAGAAGTGCTCACTAACAGATTTGTGAACAATATTTGAGAGAATAGGCCTTTTGTGTACATAGAACAGTCTGGTGTATGTTTGACGTTCATCTCCTAACAGGGGGCAAAACAAAGTGTTGCGTTTATAATTTTGTTCAGTGTAGTTACGTGTGAACTGAATATAATGTTTTCAGACAGTCAGCTGCATGTTAATTGGAATTAAATAAAAAAGTATAATTTTATATTATATGCAATTAATTGAACACAATCCTCCTGATGTTACAGAAAAAAAATAATTCTGCAAACAGAAATGCTGCAAAAGCCACTCCATTCTTTGACCTAGAAACAGCATGATATCTGTAATACACCTGTTCTCAGCACTAGGTCCACAATACAGCTATTCCCACCTCTTCAGTATATTCAACTCCATCTGAAGCTGAACATACTGTACCTCATCACTTGGGGAATAGCATGGGGGTGAATAAATAATGAAATTTGGGTGAACAATCCCTGTAACTACTACACATTTTTTGTTTTCCTTAATTTTTCTCTGCATCCTTCTACTAAATCTCTTTGTCTCTGTCTTTACCTGTACAGCTGCATCGCACACCTGTTCTTCTCACTGACACTATTGTAAATGTCACAGACCCTCCCATAAGATATAATCCCGACAGCAGAGCCAAATCTGACAGTGGGCCTGGAGCCAGACTCATGTAGCAGCCCAGAATAGAACACACCTGCACTGCAGAGCTCAGTGAACAGTGGGGTACAGCACAGGTCTCTCACCTGTTCCTGGCAATTTCTAAAGCACAGATGCATAAGCACACATCTTATCATTCCTCAACTACAGTTCCTGCTCTTTACTCCTCAATCTTCTCCAGTAAAGGGTTCACACTTAAGATTAATGGCTTCAGTGTGACCTAGCGGACCTCCACACGCAATTCATATTTTATTTTTAGAATGGAACTGAATTTTCAGTGATTTATTTATTAAAATTATTATGGCTGCTAACCTGAACATCTCTAATTATGTATTTATTAAATGCACCTTGCTTTTTAATTTCTCTGCCATGCAACATATATCGACTCCTTATTACTGGAACATTTGGTTGATAAAGTTTTCTGAAACACACATTCACACCAACTAACACAGATACAGTCCTCCTGGTACTTGCTGCAGCCATACAGTATAAGAAAACTAAAATAACATAAGCGCACTCAATTTGGCAGTGGCTTTGCAAAAGTTTGAACCCTGAGGTTAAGTGCTGGAGTGAATCATTAAGACGTGTGCTAATGTTAGCAGGCTAATTTACTGCTTGGCTTGTTACAATGAGTTTCCATCTGCACCTTTAACTCTGGCCAGGACTGCTGCTGGAGACCTTCCAGACATCACTCACAAATGCATCGCACCATACTCAAGCACACACTCGCTACAACTCATCAAGGAATGGTTACTTTGCATATTTCCATGGCTGAAAATGTATGGCAAAAATGGAGGTGATATTTTCATATTTAAAGGTTGAGGAGTTTCTACTCCATATTTTCTGTTTTAAGCTTTAATTATCATGTCCCTGCATTCTAACTAATACAATTTCCATACTATTCTCTTTTATTGGATATACCCTGGTTAAGAATAATTTAAGTTAAGTTATCAGAGGTGCACATAAATTTTTCGGTCTGATTCTCATGATAGCACCTGGAGATTTGGTTTGGTACTCACACTGCATGTATTAAATATAAGCATAAAAATAAAATAATTATTAATAGTGATAATAGTATTACTGCATTAAACAAATAAAATAATAAACAAAATAATCAGTGTGATTATTTAGGTTCTGTAGACCTAAAGAGTGTGTTCCCAAAAATACACCAACACATAGACTTTCCAACACAGGGAAACAACAATCTGGACATTGTTTACACCACCTAGAGAGGAGCTTACAAGACCCTCCCCCTCCCCCACCTCGGTGCCTCAGACCACTCAGCACTGTCAGCTACTGCCCCCTGCATACAGCCGCTCTTTAAAGTCACCAACCAGTTCATAAACAGATCAAGTGTGGCCGGACGGCGTCAGAGGCTCTCACGACTGTTTACACATGACTGGACAACTGGACTCCAAGTTTAAGCGAAGGCTAACCCACATACAATAAACACCAATTGACCACAGACCTCGAGGAGTACTCGGAGACTGTCACTGCCTACATCACCAAATGCATTGATGATGTAACAGTCACAAATACCATCACTGTCCGGGCCAACCAGAAGCCGTGGATGACGGGGGAGGTCTACGGACTCCTGAAGACGTGGAATGCTGCCTTCAGAGCTGGAGATGAGGTTGGCTTGAAGACAGCTAGGGCCAACCTATCCCTTGGCATCAGAGAGGCTAAGAGACAGTATTCCAGGAGGATAGCACATTGTTTCAGCGACAGCAGAGACACTCTGTGCCTGTGGCAGGGGATACAGACCATTCCGGACTACAAGCCCCCACCACGCACCTGTGACAGCACCATCTCTCTGCTGAACGAGCTGAACGTCTTCTTCGCTCGCTTTGAGGCACAAAATGGCACCACTGCACAGAAGACTCCAACTCCTCCCGGTGACCAGGTGATGATGCTGTCCCCGGAGAGCGTGAGGAGATCCCTCAGCAGGTTCAACGCACGCAAAGCTCCGGGTCCTGGCAACATTCCTGGGCGTGTACTGAGAGCCTGTGCAGTGGAACTCACCGATGTCTTCACAGCCATTTTCAACATCTCGCTAAGTCAGGCTGTTGTCTCCACATGCTTCAAAGCTACCACCATCTTTCCAGTCCCGAAGAAGTCGTCTCCATCCTGCTTCAATGACTACCCTCCAACTTGTTGCTCGCTACCATACACACCCATCCTCATGAAGTGCTTTGAACGGTTAGTCATGCACCACATCAAGTCTGCCCTCCCCCCCTCCTTGGACCCCTTCCAGTTTTTCATATCGGTCCAAACGCTCGACCGATGACGCCATCGCCACTACCCTCCACTCAGCACTTACACACCTGGACAAAAAAGACTCATAAGTCAGAATGTTGTTCATAGACTTCAGTTCAGCATTCTACACAATCATCCCTCAACAGCTCATTTACAAACTGGTCCAGCTGGGGCTCAACACTTCGCTGTGCAACTGGCTGTTGGACTTTCTGACTGGAAGACCTCAGGCAGTTCGGGTCGGCAGCAACACATCCAGCACCATCACACTGAACACTGGGGCCCCCCAAGGATGTGTGCTGAGCCCCCTCCTCTTCACTCTGCTGACCCACGACTGCACACCTTCACACAACTCCAACCTCCTTATCAAAATTGCGGATGACACGACTGTAGTGGGTCTCTTTAGCAACAGAGATGAGACAAACTACAGGAGCGAGGTGAGCCACCTGGCTGGGTGGTGCAGTGACAACAATCTCTCTCTGAATGTGGAGAAGATGAAGGAGATTGTTGTTGACTTCAGGAGAGTGTGCACTCAGCATGCTCCTCTGACCGTCAATGGTGTGACTGTGGAGAGGGTGAGCAGCACCAAGTTCCTGGGTGTGCACATCACAGAGGATCTCTCCTGGACTGACAACACCGCAGCACTGGCCAAGAAAGCACAGCAGCATCTCTACTTCCTCCGCAAACTGAGAAGATCCAGAGCCCCGGCCCCCATCATGTGCACCTTCTAGCCGGAGGCCAAAAAACCAAAAACCCATTGCTGAGAGCATCCTGACCAGCTGCATCACTGTGTGGTATGGCGCCTGCAACGCGTCCTGCCGCAAGACACTTCAACGCATAGTGAGAGCAGCTGAGAAGATCGTTGGTGCCTCTCTCCCCTCCCTTCAGGACATCTACAACACCCGTCTCACCTGTAAAGCCCTCTGCATTGCAGGTGATCCCACCCACCCGACACACAGCTTCTTCAGTCTGCTGCCATCAGGGAGGAGACTGCGGAGTCTCCAGGCCAGGACCAGCAGACTGAAGGACAGCTTCATCCATCAGGCTGTCAGGAAGCTGAACTCCCTCCCGACCTTGCCCCCCCCCCCCCTCTTTTGCCCCACGCACCACTGAACTCTGACACTCTAACGGACTCTCCCACTCCCCCCCTCCCTAATACACACACACACACTGTCACTTTAATCAGTCTGAATAAGCTCTTTTGCACTACAAATCGTTTTTTGCACTACAATCACTCTTTCTGCACTGTTGTTTACTTTACTGGTTTGCACTCTATCTGCCATATGCCTTGTGCTTTATATATATATATTTTTACATTTACCTTATTTGTATATTTGTATATTTTGTATTTAATCTGTATTTATGCTATCTGTATGCACCAAGGGTCTGAGAATAACGCAATTTCAATTCTCTGTGTGTATGTGCTGTACATTTGGAAGAATTGACAATAAAGCAGACTTAAATCTTGAAACTTGACTGATAAGGCTATTATAAAAAATAAATTGCTATTGCCATAGAACAATGTTAGCAAAAATACATACTGTTTATTTTATAGTATCATAACCTTAAAATGCATGCTAATATCAACAACTTTTTTGTGAATTTTTCATATTTCCAAAACAAAAATCAGCAGGCTTTTATTTTGGTGGGTTGCCGGCAGGTATGCATATGCACTGCCAAGTGAAGCGTGTCAATGAGTAGCTGTCCCTGTGTTCCATTCGGAAGGCCTCATCCCTACGCCCTAATCCCTTCAAAGGGGTGAGAACTTCGAGAGTGTAGGATACCAAACAACTGTTTCTTGAGTGCCCTTCTGCTCTGCATCCCGAAGTGTCCATCAGCTGACAAAACTGTTTAAGTCTACAACTTGTACAAAGTTAATATAGTATTCAGTCAAGAGCAGTGATATTTTCTCCTTTGTCTCTTATGTTTGATGTAACACTTAAGGACGCACGTCGGCAGCATGTTTACGCTGTTGCTTTTAAATGAACTGATGCATAGTATCAAATATTTTGACACTCCCATATTTCTCTCCCAACTGTTCAAATCTCACTTAAGACAAAACCGACTGCAATTTACATGAAAAGTCCTTCCAGACTGTGCATTTTGACATAAGCTCTTTCCATGTAAGTGTGTAGCAATAACAGACTAAGAGAATCTTAAGCGAAATACCTCGGCATTCGAACACTGACTGTAGAGGCGTGTTTATTCTGATGACAGCGCACGTTTCCGTTTGTGTGAGCACAGAAAGCTGTCGTGGTCTTTGCAATACGAGGAAAAACATTACAAGCCATGCCAAATACTGGATATCACTTTCGTGGATAATGTATCGAGTCAGTCGACAATTTCCGTCAACTTTCCCTTGCTCGGTTGGAACATATTTTCAGAGTCAGAGTCAGTCCTAGAAAGTCAGAGTAAAAATGCTTTATCGAGGTCTGTGACAAGTCCGTGTCCTTAACACTGGACTCGAGACCAGACTCGAGCCGAGTACCCAACCCTATTATCAGTATGTTTGGTTGGACATTCTGGTCAGAGGTACAAGCGTGGCTGTTCAATAATCGTGCGTTCAGACGCAGATAGGAGACGCGCTGGTTAGCTTCCATGAGCCGTAAGGCTTTTCGAACTGTGCGCCCAAGCATTCATCTTGCAATGTCCAATCTCTGCTGCACTGTGCTTCAGTGAAATCTGGCTGAGTGAAGCCATTCCGGACAGTGCGCTTCATCTGCCGGGCTTCCAGCTGTTCAGAGCAGATCGCATCGTGGAGTTAACGGGGAAAACCAGAGGTGGTGTATTGTGTTTCTACATCAACGAAAGTTTGTGTTCAGATGTAACAATGCTGAAAAAGGTATGCTGTCCTAACTTGGAGGCACTCTTCATAAACTGTAAACCTTTCTACTTGCCGCGGGAGTTTCCTCTTTCATTCTTGTGAATGCTTACGTCCCTCTAGTCGCGTGCGTGAGCGCAGCTCAGCAACAACTGGCTGAACAAATAACTGAAACAGAGCAACAGTACCTGGACTATCTTTTAATCATTCTTGGAGATTTTAACAAATCAAATCTTTCCCGTGAACTGCCAAAATACAAGCAGCATATTACATGTCTCACCAGAGACAGTAATATACTGGATCTATGTTACACAGCAATAAGGGATGCATATCACTCTGTCCCACGGGCTGCTTTGGGGCTCTCTGATCACTTCCTAGTTCATCTTATACTGACCTACAGGCAGAAACTGAAATCAGCTAAACCTGTATTAAGGACCGTTAAAAGATGGACTAATGAAGCGGAGCGGGATTTACAAGCCTGCTTCGACGGCACTGAGGGGAGTGATTTTGAAGTTGCTGCCACCGATCTGGACGAGCTCACAGATACTGTAACTTCATATATCAGTTTCTGTGAAGATATATGCATTCCTATCAGGACATTCTTATTTAATAATGATAAACCGTGGTTTACTGTGAAACTCAAACAGCTTTGTCATGCCATGGAGGATACTTACAGAATTGGGGATACAATTTTGTATAACCAGGCCAGAAACAGACTAACAAAGGAGATCAGAGTGGCTAAAAAAACCTACTCTGAAAAGCTGAGAAAAGAGCTTTCAGCAAACGATCCAGCATCGGTATGGACTGGTCTGAGGAACATCACTAAGTACAAGACACCACCCCCACACCCACTCTGATCTACACTTCACACATTCAACTACCATCCCTCCCCCACCATTCAACCTGTGCTAAAGGTATGTGTAGAGGATGTGAACTGGGTCTTCAGAAAGCAGAAGACTAAGAAATCTTCAGGCCCAGATGACATTTCATCTGCCTGTTTATGTCTGCGCTGACCAACTGGCCCCATCTTTACACAGATCTTCAACAGATCACTGGAGCTGTGTGAAGTTCCCTGATGCTTTAAACGTTCCACCATCATTCCGGTCCCCCAAAAAAACAAACTCACGGGACTCAACGACTACAGACCTGTCGCTCTCAGATCTGTGGTCATTAAGCCATTTGAGAGACTGGTCTTGGCCTACCTGAAGGACATCACTGGGTCCTTGCTGGATCCTCTTAATTTTGCCTACAGAGCCAACAGGTCGATGGATGATGCAGTCAACATGGGACTGCATTACATCCTGCAACACCTCGACAGACCTAGGAATTATGCAAGGATCTTATTTGTGGATTTCAGTTCAGCCTTCAATACCATCATTCCTGACCTTCTCTCAGAAAACTCACACAGCTCTCCGTGCCCACCGCAATCTGTCAGTGGATCACCAGCTTCCTGACAGGCAGGCAGCAACTAGTGAGGCTGGTTAAACTCACATCCAGGACTCTCATGATCAGCACTGGCACCCCTCATGAATGTGTGCTCTCCCCACTGCTCTTGCACTGCAAAAGACCCCTCTGTCAAACTCCTGAAATTTGCAGATGACACTACCATCATCGGCCTCTTCCACAATGGAGATGAGTCTGCTTACAGACAGGAGGTTAAAGAGCTGGTTTTCTGGTGCAATCTTAACAACCTGGAGCTGAACACGCTCAAAACAGTAGAGATGATAGTGGGCTTCAGGAGAAACCCCCCTGCACTCCCCCCACTCACCATCATGAACAGCACTGTAGCTGCAGTAGAGTCAATCAGGTTCCTGGGCACCACAATCTCTCAGGACCTGAAGTGGGACACTCACAATAGCCCCTTTCGCACCGCATAGTTCTAAGTTATATGAACTAGACGGTCGGGTAGTTCCCTGAGAAATTTAAGTTCCCCCGGGCTGTTTTCCTGGTTGCATTCGCACCGCCAACAGGAACTCAGAAGTGACGTAAGCCAGCGGACAGCAGCATCATATAAGCACAGCATTCAACAACGTAAACAACAAAAGGATGGAGGACACCGTGATCGGAGCTCTGATAATTACATTTTTTTGTAGTCCTGTTTTAGTTTCTTGATTTTTTTGCGGCACTGCTTTGCCGTGTGATGGATGCCCAATGCCGATAGCTGAGCAGAAATACAGGTGAAAATTCTCATGTTTCGCTTGGTTCCTTCAAAATCGCGTTGAATTTCCTCCGTAGCATAAACGTTTAGAAGTGCTTCTCATTGTTTTCAATTTATTTCAGGTTTTGGTCATTTTTGTTGTGTGTTTTTGTCATTTTTATTATTCGTTTCTTTGTTCATTTATTATTTTGGAATATGTCTGTATAATTTGTATTATTATTATTATGTTTTTTATTTATTTCAGTTTTAGCTATTTTAGTATACCAAATTAAACTAAATGAAAATGTGAATAAATAATCACTGTAATAAATAATATATCAAAGCGCTGTGAATTTAAATAAATAATCGTTATAATGAAATAAAATTTGAATTTCAGTTTTACTCATATATTTAATATAATACATATAATAACCCAGACTATTGAGACCAGAAAGAAAGAGCTTGGTGAACAAACTGAGTATTATTTGAGTTTTACAAATGTTGATGTCTTTTTCCTAAGACAATTTAAGCAATATGGCCTAGTATACAAAATATTTTGCAACAGCTGTCTGCTTGTCACAGTGAGGTACAACCAAAGAATTGTAGCCCCAATCTTTTCCTGCTTTCCTCATCTTTCTCTCTCTCAGTAAATTAATAATTACTTTAACAGATGAAGGCAGTATTGGCGAGTTTATTGCTAACTCAGTGTTATTTGCTGGCTGGGCTTGACTGATGATTCAGTGAAACAAGCTTTTTAGCTAAAGAACCTCTCAGGAATGCTCCTCACTCACTGTGTGTATGTGCTGGCTGGGTGTCCCACTGAATGCATCTTCTGGCATTGCTTTAGCTAGTACAGCTGCATCAGAAAGAGAGTGTGAAGGAGGAGGAGAGAGGGAGGGGGCTCTTTTGGCAGCCGGGGGTCTGGATAATCCCATCATCTGGCCAGTTCAAACCCCGACTGGCAGAGCAGGGAGACTTCTTCAGGATAATCTTTTTGTCCTTCTCTTTCCATCATGTCTGGCCAAACAAGTGACAAATCTTTTTTCTCCACTAAAACTAAAAGTTGTCCCGTAGTACTGAAACTCTTGTAGTCGTTAAATATATATTTGCAAGGCAGCACGTGAACAAAGTTGTTTTAGGTAAGTTTAGGTTTAGTTTAGGTTTAGGTTTTCTTTGTGTAAATATATGATATGATATGATATGATATGTTACGAAAATATAATATAATACTGTAATGTAATGTAATATAATATACAAGAAATATAAAGTGTATAAATTACAAGGATTATTACTATTTTACAGTTTTAAAATGCTAATTTTATTTAATTATTATTTAATAAATCAAGCAAAAATCAGAGATGAAACGAGGGGACGAGGCTCTATCTTATGTAAATATATAATGTAATATAACATAATTTTGTCATAAATTAAAATTATTTAAAAAATAAGTACATAACACACATTTATATTGATAATATCATTGTAGATAGATTTAGAATTAAGCTCAATAATAGTAAGGAAAATAACTGTTTTGACAATAAATTATATTTAATGTATTTAATTTTTTTTATTTATTTTATTTTATTTTATTTCCAATTTTACTTTAAATAAATATATAAAGTTTGACAGGTGGCTGACAACTTTCGTTTCACGACACTTTTTAAAAAATGTGATGTAACTGAAACTCACTTGTGTACAGAATATTTATTGTCATATGTGAATGCTGGATGAATCAATGGGTGGATGTCAGAGCTGGATTTATGGCAGATGTGGCTCAATAAGAATTAGCACTTCCAGCAGCGTTCTGTTAAAATATCACACTCCTCCACTTGGCATCCCAAGTCTGGACAAGAACCAGCAATACAGCAATAGCAATAGAGTCAGATCACAGATCAGGTCACAAATGGAAGCCAGCGGAGGGGAAACAGTGTCCATAAACAAAGACAGGCAATACAAATAGTATATGAAATTTCTTTGAGTCATTCGGTTTTCATTTTATTTCCTTTAATTCAAATCCAATGTACAATTCATGCTTGCTACTTCAGTTCTGAAAGAAAGTTGTAAATCTGGATGATATTTGACTTTCCTTTTTCTTTTTTTTCTTAAATATTGAATTCAACACTAACATGAATGGCTTCTTCATTCTTAAAATGGTGGTGATTCGTCCAGATGCTCCTCAATAATTGCATTCTCCCAGAATTGCCTACCTAAGAATGTTCAAAGATTGAATGACAAGTAAATGCACTCAAAGCCTTTCAATTGCCTCCCACACACACAGAGAGAGAGAGAGAGAGATGGGCGCGGAGGTCATTTGAGAGAGAGGACGAGGAGAAGGAGAGAGAGAGAGCCGATGGCCCTCAATTGAATTGTCATTGTGAGTGAAGCTCCTCTGTGGATTCTCTGTGTGGTGATCCCAGCGTGGCCCTTAGAAGAGCTTGGAGCATTGTGTGTGTGTGACAAAGGCAGTTAGTAGAGCCGCTCAGCACTCGCTGAAACGGGAAAAAGCCGTGGGATAAACTGCACTCTGACAGAATGTATCTGCTTTGTTAATGGAACAAGCAGGATCACAGGATGGAGAATGAAAGCGGCTCTATCTGTCTGTCATGGCCATTCAGCCTGTACACACAGACTGATTTCCTCTGAGAGGAAGGCAGAGAGAGATTATATGCATTGAGGATTAGCCCACACACTTACTGTATGTGGCGAACGTGATTTTGGGTATCTGTCTGTCTCTTGGGATTGACTTTTTAGAGGGAATAGTGACTGGACTGAATGATATAGCTCAAAAAAATTAGGTCTATCTCATGATATTTAGAGATAGACTTTTGGCTGGACTTTTATTTTGATGGCGCAGAGAGCGGCAGCGCCTGAGCATACAGTGCTCACATTCTCCCTCTTTTTCGCCATCGTCACTCGTCATTAGTGATGGGAAGTTCGGATCATTTTACCGACTCGGACCTTTGAGTCTCGTTCAGCAAAAAAATTTGAAAACACAAACCGAATCTTTTTTGAAGTCATTTCGTTCATTTTAGCAAAATACAATTAACATGTTACGTGTTACTTCCCTAATACGTCTACTACTTACGCAAACGTTGATCACACTACAAACAATACAAAACTGCTATAAGAAAACAGGAAAAAATTAATTCATTGTTTACCTGGTCTTCAGTCTATGATTAGCTCACCATACCTCTTATCTGACAAGTCTTCGGGTTTGGGTTTATGGGGCTGTCACGTGATGAACGAGTGACTCGAAAAACCCGAAGACTCGAGATGAACTAATCAATTCTCTTTCCGGCTCACACTGCATTGGTTAAGCTTATGGGTCTGTCACGTGATGAACGAACGACTCGAAAAACCCGTAGACTCGAACCAGGTGAACTACTTGAATAATTCCAGTACAGAACCTATATGATGTTGCACATGCGCGACTGAACGAATCACTCCCTGAGACGACTCTTTCTTACCGAGTCACATCAAAATGAACGAATCGTTCAAGAATGACCCAACACTACTCGTCATTAACAGTTCTGTCTAATACGGATAGAAGTCTGTCTAATAATCCGATAGAACTGTTAAACAAAGGAATTAAAATGTATACAAAAAGTATTATAATGACTACTTTTACATTATTAGTACTAGAAAGAAAAACATAATACTTTCTCGTTTGCCGTCAGCATTCAACAAATACGCATTTACATAATTTAAATAAATCTTTGAATGGCTAATGAAAATTAAATTTCACAAACCTTGCAAACTTAGTCGAATTCAGTTGTGAGATCTTGTGAAGTGTGCATGTGACCTGCATGATCGCGTGTTCTCTGCATGACGGTCGGTCCGTGCAGAGTGAATGCTTTAAACATCAAATTTGTGATTTCAAATTATGTTGCGCTTTATGCATTTGCCCACTGTCATTTTCACTGTGTGCTGGATATAAAATGAGTGTTACCTTGAATTTATTTGAAAAAATTAAAAATAAATGATTCCCAATGCACACAAACTTCCCAGAATACGGAGTGCTCTGTTGGTTAGAGTTTACTTCCTTTTTAATTATTTTTATTAAATTTATTTATGTGAAAAACTTTGTCATCGAAAGTATAAGTATGTTTATTTTACACAATTATTTTAATCCATTTCAAATGATTTCAAATTTCTTAAAAATGAATTACAATAAATAAAATTATATCGGCCATCGACTTTCCAAGATATCGGCATCGGCTGTCAAAAAAACAATATCGGTCGACCACTAATACATATATTAATGAAATGTTTTAAATGATTTTGCCACTGTTGCTTTTTGCTTGCTCAGTTGGAGTTTAACAGATAATTAATATTCAGTCATTGATTTAACTGCACTGACACTATCAAAAACAAAAACTTAAGCTAAATAATAATGCTATTGTATTCTGTAGATGCGTTATGTAGCTGAACTGAATTTGATTCATAATTGATGAACTTTGAAACATTAAAACAGTTATTGAACTAAACTGAAACAACACTGAACTAAATTGAGATGAATAATGGCACTATAGTCTTCTGGAGAGCTGATTTACAGCTGAAATTTAATTTATTTAATAACTGAAGAATTGTACAACATTAACACTGTTACTTTCCTATTTATTATTATGAAGCTGCTGTATTGTGTAAAGCGCTATAAAAATGTGACTTGACTAAATAGTTTTTGTTTATATTTGTTTTTGTCTTTGACTTATACTGACACCTAGTGGTGTGGATGAAAGTTTTCTGTTACCATTGCGAATGTACAAAGTTTTTGTAGTTAGTCATGGTTAACTTTAAAAAATATATAATGTGTCCAATAACAAAAGGTTACTGAAATGAACCAAGCAGCATTGGGCTGGTCATGTGATCTCAATGTGGACCTCATGAGGCAACCCCATGTTAAATCACATGTGAATGTGTCATTTAAAACATATTTCTCAATTCTACTGTTCATTTAGCATTATACAAACTACTGAGAGCATATTTACAATATAACATCACAATGAACAATTTCCAACATGAACAGTTTTGAGTGATGATATAAACTAATCGATACAATGAGTTGTGTATCAAATCACTGATGTGGACAGTTTCAACCTCTGTATTTCACAGAAGTGAATTGAACTTGAAATACATTCTACTTAAGATTAAGTCACAGACTCTTTGACTTTGTCTGGATTTTCCCTTTCAGTTCTTCGCTCTCATGTGGAACACATCTGAATGAGATATAATTTAATCTGTATTGAAACTGTGTATTCTCCAAACAAGAGGGACTGGGGTCACAACGGCTGTTTGTCTGTGCCCTTTCTGGCCACAACAGGAGTCTGATCAATTCTTCCTGGTTGACCTATAGAAATGGGAGACTGATGGTCTATATAATTCCAATACACCATACAAATACAAAGATACAGATACAAAGTATTATACCAAGTGGCTTTCATTCACAAAAAAAAAGAAGATAATTTTATACGATTTGACCATGTTGAAAAAGAAGTGCACTTAATTGTACCGAATATGCATTTTGTAGTGTACTTAAAATATTTTATTAATTTATTTAATATATTAGATTACAGGGGATTTTATGGCACTAAATTATATTTATGCAGTAGTTATAATCCATTAATCGCTTTTTGATCATAGACTTGAAAATGAAATTTCCAACTGGCATAGATCTTGAATGCTTTGGAGCACAGACCTAAGTTTGGTATCCTTTTAAAGAAGACAAATACCATTGCTAGATACTGGTAGATTATTGCTTTTTTAAAAAAAAGGGGGAAAAAACTCAAATACTCTAAAAGCTCTAAAACTTCAAGAAAAATCTAACATCAAGATAAGTCTATACAAGTTGTGTTACAAAACTGAAGTTGATATCTCAAAAAATGAGACAAACATTTCTACGAGATGAAATTTGTTTCCCAATTCATTTCCAATGCAGTCATTTTTGAGTACGGGTGTGACTATTTTTCAACTTTTCCTATTTAAAAAAAAATCTATAGAAATGACATAATAGTACATTTTAGTTTACTATAAATGCTTACATAAAAAGATGTACTTCAGTGTGTCAAAAAACACACCAATGCTCAGCTCATTTCATTTAATATAAATTTAAAATATACAGTTTTACATTTATATTTTAAATGTCTGAACATTACATTTAGGTCACACTTATAAGTATATTACTTTAAGGTATATTATTTCCATAATAAGTAGTATTTCACAAGGGGATTTACATATACAATTTACACTTTATCCATGTGTGTCCCCAGGGAACCAAATCTATGACCATGACATTGTTAGTGCCATAGTTTTTAAGGTGCAGTAACACACACACACATAGCCCATTAGCAGCTGAGATGTTTCAGAGGGTTTGGCGGTCTATCCCTCTGCTGTTGGTGCAGGAGCAGCACAGGTGTAACTCAGAGCTGTGAAGACAGGTGAGAATAAAGGTGTCACCTTCCGAGAAATCCTCAGTTTAAGGTGACATCCAACAATGGAGCATGAGGCTGCAAAGCATCAAGCATGTGTGAAGCCTGTTTCACACATCCTACAGTACATCAGTGTTACATAAGGCGCGCACTGAGCTTTCACACCAAAAATAAAAGAACCATCCAATCCAAAACATTTAGAAAAGCAAATCCATATTCATGTACATAATTTGAGGTAAACCAACTCTGAACATTACAACAAAAGTAACTAAAGTACCAACAAAAAACACAACTGCACAACCAGAAAACACAACTGTAATTTAATATCCACCTTGCACTGCATGCTGGAAAACTAAGTGGCATAGAGGAAACAGAATCCAACCTGTGGAAAAAGAGTTGTTTCCGCATCTGTGGAGCTGTGTCCGTGTCAGGTCACAGGTCACAGGTTTGATCACGGAGCACAGAGACACAAACACACCGATATACTGCACACTTTCCACATATCCATACGAAAGGACAGAAACAACAGGATGTTGAATTGAAATTTTAATTGGAATAGCAGAAAGTTGCTATTCAAATCTTTATATTTATCACAGTTACCCAAGAGAGAAATTGCAAAACAGCAACACAGTAGACAAGAACAGATCAATTAAATGTTCTGTTTAACGTTTCCATCTTGTAAGCATCCTTGGTG
Organism: Sinocyclocheilus anophthalmus; assembly: GCA_018155175.1. Taxonomy (NCBI): domain Eukaryota; kingdom Metazoa; phylum Chordata; class Actinopteri; order Cypriniformes; family Cyprinidae; genus Sinocyclocheilus; species Sinocyclocheilus anophthalmus. The sequence goes on along the minus strand of JADLZN010005976.1, from coordinate 161,315 downwards.
GACTCCATTTTACAGTAACACTTCTTTGTAATGTTCATTTTAATTCTAGTTGCTAGTAATAACATTAAATCATGCATAATTACAAACAACTAACCCTAAACCAAACCCTGACACTAACTTTAACTCTGTAATAAGTACATATAGTTCATTAATATTACTCAGTACTTATTTAATTAGACTGTACAGCATTCTGGGAAATTAATTTCAAGTGTTCTTCCACCATAAAATTAAAGTTAACTTACAAATAGAACAGAATGTATAAACAAAGTGTCTATAGTTGGCACTTTAAAAACTTATTTGAAAATGTGTTACGTTTAAAAGTGTAAAATGTGCACTCCAGCACTACAGTTCTGTACCTGTCACAAAAAATAAAATAAAAAAACACTTGCCAACTCGTTTAACTGTAATGTGGTGTTTTGTTTCATGTTCATGTTTTCCATGTCTTTTATTTTGTAATTGTTTCATGGTCCCTGTTTGTGTCATGCTTCCCTTGCCCTCATGTATTCATGCCCTTGGTTCCCCTGTTCAGGGTGTCAGCTCTGAGTGGTTGTCTAGATGTGTCTTGGTACCATGGTTTGTACTTGTAATGGACCCTCTTGTGCCTATAAGTAGCTTCATAGTTACCATTGTGCCCTAGTGGTATTAATGTATTTAACCCGCTGTGTGAGTCTAGTCTGTTTATGTCAAGTCTGCTCATGCTATGTCTGTTCAAGTCAAGTCAAGTCTGTGTTTCTTGTTTGGATATCACCTGTAAATAAACTGCACTTGGGTTCTCACCTATGCTCGCCTTCAGTGGATAATTCATTACAGAATACACGACCCCCACCATGAACCCAGCAGATTGCCTAGTTCGTCTCCGACAGGGAGACCTATCCATAGAGGATTACGTGGCTAAGTTCTGTGAGCTTTACTATCAGGTAGATTTTAAGGATAGCTTCCTGAAAGACATTTTCCGCTATGGTTTGGACAAAAATATTTCTCATTTAATGCCACGCAATACCCCTCAATGGTTTTTTTTTTTTTTTTTTGACTCTTGAAATAATTGACTTGCCTGTTGCTGTGCTGATTCACCCTGCACTGTGGGGTAATGGCGGAACATGCCTTCCCCAAAGAATCGTGCACGTCTGCTTGCCAAGCCACAGCCTGCTCACGTCAGGCCTGCTACTCCATGACCTGCTCCGTCATGCCGCTCTCCAGGACCTGCTCAGACCCATGCCAGTAAGTCAAAGTTTACCCATGTCATATTACCACAGTCAGGAACCTGCTCAATTCTGTCTGCCAAGCCAGATCTGATAACATCATGTCGCTACCCAGGGCTGCTCACGTCACGTGCCAAGCCAGAGCTTGCTCAAGATGGCCGCCACGGCTGAGTCCCCGGCCAAGATGGCCGCCATGCCTGAACCTCTCCACGTCACGACTATCTCCAATATTTCCCCTAAGGATTTTTTGGGGGGTGGGCTATAGTATCCAAGCTCCTGCGAACGCGGAGCTTGTGCCAAGACTCAAAAGACTGATTGCTAGTCTGATGGACCCACCTCTGATGTCGGAGCGAGCTGCAGGCATCCCGGTGACGTCAGCGCTCTCAAGCAACGCTGTCTTCGAGGTCATGCCACACTCTGCTGCCCTTTCTGTAATGGCAGTCGCCATTTTGAGCATGTGGGCTGCACATTCCGCTCCAGAGGCGCCTCCTGTCCACGAGTCCGCTCCAGAGCCCTCTCCTATCCACGAATCCGCTGCAGAACCTCCAGAGGTGGCGGCATCCGCTGCAGAACATCCTGAGGTGTGGCGTCCGCTTACGAATTCACTGCCTGCCCTGTCACGGCCACGGAGGCCTTTCATTAACTCACAGACTGTCTTTTCACGGCCACGGAGGCCGTTCACAAACTTACTGTCTGCCCTGTTATGGCCACGGAGGCCGGTCACGAACTCACAGACTGTCCTTTTACAGCCATGGAGGCCGTTCATGAACTCACACTCTGCCCTGTCACAGCCATGGAGGCCATCCATGAACTCACTGTCTCTTTGTCCTGCATGGCCAGGAGGCCGTTCATGATCTCCGTCTGCCCTGTCAATCACTAAGGAAGGCTGTCCATGAATTCCCCACTGCCTGTACTGTTATGGCCATGGAGGCCGTTCATGAACTCACCGTCTGTCATGCCACGGCCAAGGAAGCCGTTCTTGAACTCACCGTCTGTCCTGCCACAGCCAAGGAAGCCATTCTTGAACTAAGTTGTCTGCCACGAGCCCATGGAGGCCGTCCATGAATTCACTGCCTGTCCTGTTACGGCCATGGAGGCCGTTCATGAACTCACAGTCGGTCCCTCGTCACGGCTATGGAGGTGTCTGTGAACTCTCTGTCTGTCCTGTTATGGCCAAGGAGGCCATTCATGAACTCACTGTTTGTCCTGTTATGACCACAGAGGCCGTTCATGAACTCACTGTCTGTCCTGCCACGGCCAAGGAGGCCATTCATGAACTCACAGTCTGCCCTGTCACGGCCATGAAGGCCGTTCATGAATTCACTGCCTGTCCAGTTACGGCCATGGAGGCCGTTCATGAACACTCTGTCTGTTGTTCACAAGCAGTGGTTGCCATGGTCTTCCTGTCGCCGTCTCACCCGGCCGCCCTGCTCTGCCTGCACCGCCATGGCTGCCTGCTCCGCCATGGCCCCCGATCTGCCCGCTCCGCCATGGCTCCCCTCTTTGCCTGTTATCTTCCGGGCCTGGGTATAACTGTGAAAACATTAAACAGTTATTGAACTAAACTGAAACAACACTGAACTAAATTGAGATAAATAATGGCACTATAGTCTTCTGGAGAGCTGCTTTACAGCTGAAATTTGTACATTTGTAAAAAGATCGCAAACAGAAAGCTGTGTGTTAGATTGTCTGCAAAAAAGCAACACCAAATCACTCCACCACATTCACAAGAGAGCAAAAGTGCGGAGAGATGTGCAGAACTATCCATTATCGAAAAGCCACTGCTCATACTGTCAGCCTGCATATCCATTTTAAAACTCTGCAAGTCAGAAATCATAACACTGTCTATGCTCATGGACTGTCTACTCAAACCATAGAGAATGAATACCCCCCTCCCCCATTCAAGAAACTAAAAGATTAATTTACATGAAACTTAGAAGATCTACAAAATGTTGATTTGGTGTAATTATAACTGCTGAACAAGTTATGTTTATTGATATTGTTTCATTATAGTTAAACCATGGTCCCAGCGCGTGCCGAACCGCGTGCGGAGAACCGTACGGTTCGATTTTTTCCGCAAATTTTTTTTTTTTAAAACACCCTACATATATATATAATTTCAGTTAAGTGTAAAGACCTAATTTCATTGAGTGATGGACCTTGGAGTTATTTAATTTTATTTATTTATTTACTTATTTTTAATTTTATTTGTGTGTGTGTGTGTGTGTGTCCATTGAACTACATTAATATGACCCCAATGATGTCTGTGATATTAAAGATTAATTTTGATTGTGCATATTACAACATCCATGTCACCAAATTCACTTTTTTATAATTCTTTACTTAAACAATTAAATAAACATTTAGGTAAATAAACAATAACGACATTACATTTTTATTTATCTTATTATTACATTCCTGGAACCCTTTCTTTGGGTGGTTCCAGGTGCAAAAATAGGTTTTATCAACTTGTTTTCTTTCAATTAGCACAAGTTTGGAACTAATTGATCGTATAGGCATCCTTGATCTGTGCAATCGAAAAAAAAATAAAAAATTTTGGCTGGGAACACCAAATGAGGTAAAGATTTCCAGCACAGCTCAAGAGTAAAGAACCGTTCACAATACTCTTTGGAGAACTAAAAAGTGGTTATTTCATGGCAGGCAGAGCCGATCCTCCCTATACGCAAAAATATGCAAGCTGCGTAGGGCCCCCTGAAACACCAGGGGGCCCCCTTGCTCTCAAAGATTATTTAATTTTAGTTTTGTTTTTGATTTTGGCCAGCGGTTATGAAAACATGAATGATCATTTCTTTTAATGCGGTGCGCTGTCGCCCTTTCTACGTAAAAATCAGTCAAATCATGTAACGTGAATGTCATACAGTCTCTTGCTCTAGACAAAAAAAAAAAACTAGTTGAAAGCTTACCAAACCGAGACACTTGACACTCTCAAGCGCTTTCCGTGAGTGCAATTCAAAATGGAGTGAAACACGGACAAAGGAGTTTCATTCATTCATAACTCAAATCCCCGCCCCCTGCCCCCCGCCCCCAGAAGTCTAGGAGCGGCACTGATGGCAGGGGTGTCCCACTCCTGGAGAGCCAGTTTAGAGCCAAGTCTAATTTAACAGACCTGAACCAGCTCATCAAGCTCTTCAGGATCACTAGAAACTTCCAAGCAGGTGCGCTGGAGCTGAGCTCTTCAGGAAAGTAGCTCTCCAGGAGCAGGATTGAACACTCATGTCGTACGGCATCAGTGAGAAACTCCCTTTTGGAACCTAAGAGTGTAATCCACTGCATCATTGTGCTATGGTTTAAGAACTCTTAAAATGTACTTTTGTAGTTAGAATTGCTTTTTCACTTTTTGACAAGTGGGGCCAGACAGCTAAACCTCACGATTTGAGTAAGCAAGGAACCGGCCCTGCACTACACTTCAGCCTGAATTAGTTTTAATGTGCTTTGCTGGTTTGTCCACCTCCCCCGCCCCCCCCCCCGACGCATCTCTCGTTTTAGCATTTCCTGGATGGCAGGTTGAATAGATCTCTCTCTGAGGGGTCGGACTTGCTTCTTTTACTCAGTGCAGCTTTAATCAATAAAACTGACAGCAACTCTGAGCTGGGCTTTACCGGTGACCACCCATTCACAGACCCCCTCCTGCGATCGCTCTAACGGTTTGTAAGTGCATTTGGGAGAGCCAGTGCAAATAAGAGAGGAAAAAGGAGTGTGTGGGGGCACTTCAATGCACTGGTAAATATTTCCACAGCAGGGATCCTGGTCTCAATGCAGGCACTTATTACGGAGAAAAACACTGCTCTCATGGGCAGCATCACAAAACACATCAGTCCTATACACTGAGAGGAGTGTACAGAAATATTATACTCATCCACAGCACAGATCTAAAATTCATCATGGTTAATTTAACTTCTGAATTATCTGTGTCTGTTGTCTTTTTAGCAGTCAAAAATGTGTAAACTGCACAGTTGACTCTCGATTTTTTGTCTCCTGACTCCATTTTGATCTTTGCATAAAACGTATGTTTTAAACAAATATGTTTAAGAGAATATATTTGCCCATGTAGCCTACTGTAGTGAATAGAAAGCTAAACCACCAACATTTGTGTACAAAATGAGAATATGGTCACACTTTATTTTAAGGTCCAGTTCTTCTACTAACTATGACTCAGTAAACTCCTAATTACTGCTTATAGTTAGTAAGGTAGGGTAGCGAATAGCTCATGGGGAAATATGAATAATTAATCATAACTAGTTATAATTAATTATAAATATTTAGATCACTGTAGATATTTATGACCTCTCAGGGTCAACTGTCCTGTCAATTCTAAGAACGTTAATTTCATGGTTAAAGGAAATAACCTTCTTACTTTACAATTCTATAAGTTTGTAACGTAAATCTGCATGATTAAGTGACTCCAGTTATGAGCAAACAATGAACAACGTCAAGTGTGATACAAATAAGACTTTATTAACTACATAAACACTTAAACTAGTCTAACATACTACATAAACACTTAAAACTGGTTAAATAACAACACACACACACACAAACGACGCATACAGTTGGTATAGGAAAGGTTTAAAGCTTAACTCAGTAAAGAGGAGAGAAAATAAGTAATGAAGTTATGGAAACATTTGCATATTCAGCACATCTACACCTGAGGGAAACGTCAGATACTTAGTTCAAACACACCTTTGTAAAAAAAAAAATTAACTGATACTTAATGCATCAATTAAATAAGACTAAGTTTGAATACTTGCACGTCTCGTCTGTCTGAAAGAAAGGCTTGATGCAGTCCAAAGGTTCAAGTTGATCTTTGCTGAAGTTGGTTGATGAAAAATAACCAGTTTGAGTCAGAGAATCTTGGTGAATGGAAAAGTCAAGGGCGAAGCCTGGCACGAACTTAGGGTGTTCCTGAAACGTTTTCTCACATCTTCATCTTAGCATCTAACCGAACAACGGACTCTGGGCGGGTCACATGGTGTGATGCCTTTAAGGTCTGAGAAGATTCACGCTTCTCAAGATGGGCTTGTCCAATGAGAAAGGCCGGAATTCAAAGTGGGAGTTTTGAGATACTGGGGAGTTTTTATGACTCTTTGTGTGGAAGCATGGTAATTTGCATATGGAACTTGAATCGAAATTACTAAAGATTCTCAGGACACTAATATATTGCCTATGTACCAACATACAATATACACTCTCGTTTAGATCATTAGAAGGCGAATTCATAGATACTAAACATGGTAGGATTACATATAGGTAAGATGACAGGAATGAGTGTTTCCATCATAAGCCTGCATAAAACAGTATAAAATCTCAAAGACAACATACACGATGACCTGAAGGATGTGTGTTCATTCAAAGAAAGGTTTTCCTATGGATTAATTAGAGAAAAGTCCATTTAAACTGTGCATTGTGTCTCTTCCTATAAAAAGGTAGTGATTTTCCCTACTCACATTCCTGTGGGTCATAAAACCAGTGATATCAGCATTAGTTGCCATGGGGACCAGGGGGGCCTGGTGTTGTTGCAGACATCCTGGCACCCAGTTTATTGGGTGAGGGGACTGTGACGATTTGTTAATCTAATGAATAACTGATTTGTTAAATCAAATGAAAATTGTGTGTTTGATTGTTCCAGACGCTACAGTAGTTAAGTTTAGGTATTGGGTAAGATTGAGCATATGGTCATGTAGAATGTGTGCTGTATAATAGCCAATATGCTAGTAATATGCATGCTAATAAGCAACTAATAGTGTGACCTGGTCCCTATGCTAAAGTGTTACTGAGATTACACTTCTTTTTTCATATTTTAGCCTCACAAAGTCAACCACGTAGACAGGAACAGATCTTCTGACTGACATGTAAATCAACCAAGCACTGTTTGTTTTACAAGATCTTTAAAACTGAGAAATTGTGAAACCACTGTGGAAAAACAAATAAAGGTGTGGCAGATTATTTCACAAACCATAACAAGTTTGTAGATACACAACTTTCATGCAAGCCTAAATACAATCGGAACCAGCAGTAAAAATTAAACTACACCTTGTCATGACCACTAAGCGTCTGACAAATCTTTTCATTTTTATTTAAAATCTACAATTTGGAAAGTCTGAGTTAGGAAAACACATATACTTTTTTAATGCACTATTAGTCACGTTGCAAAAAAATAAATAAATAACTAAATAAATCTAGCAAATCCATATATGTAAGTGTTTCACAGATCAAAAGATCAAATTCAGTCACTAGATGTTCTTCTAATGCACTTTGTATGCGGTATTCAATTAAAGTTCCAAGAGGTCCCAGTGGAGGTCCGGACTATATTCAGACACCAGATTGTCATGATCTCTCTGGGAGGAAACGAGATATACTTGCAAGACCAAGACCAAATAAGGGAACACTAGAACAGAAACAGGGATAAAGCAGAACATAGACAGTCCAGAATCCTGACATATTGCCCCCCTCCCGGAAGGTGCGTCCTTGCACCGTAGAACAACAGAGGGGGGGAATGGGTGGAAACTAAGGAGGAGGCTCAGGAGGAGGACGGATACCCGGGAGGGGGCCGACAGTAGAAGACCAGGGAGGCGACGAAGGAGGGAAGAACCAGGGAGGAGACAGGAGGGGCCCGGAGCACGAGGAGCCAAGCAGGACCCAGGCCACAGCCATGATGGCGACCCACGGTGGAGCCAACGTAGGCAGGAGCCATGGAGGGTGAATGGCCGCCGACTCCAGGGGGCTGACCAACAGTGGCGGAGCATGTGGTGGAGGAGCCCGAGGCGGAGATCCGGAGGTCCTGAGGCGATGGTGGGTCAACACCTGACCAAGGCGGAGCCGGAGGGGGCCCGGTGGATCGACTGGTGACGGTGGAGGCGAGGGATCTAAGACCCAAGATGTAGCCGCTGGGTCTACGGGCCGAGACAGAGTCCGGGCCTCGGAGGCTGGAGGTGGAGGAGAGGGATGCTCCAGCCAAGGTGACGCTGGAGGATGGCAGACCTGCGGCACTCACACCGTATTGATTGTGGGCTGAGGGCAAGCAGAGGGGCTGCCAGACGACATCGGTGGAGGAGACAGGTGCGGGCTGGTGGGCATTCGTGAGCCTCTCAGGGCTGCCCTCGGGGATCAGAGCCCACTCCTGGCTGGGCTGAGAAACGGGAGCTCCCTCAGGACTGGACGGGACCAGCGGGGACGAAGGAGAGAGGAGAGGGGGCAAATCTGCTTCCAGCTCAGTTTCCCAATCAATAAGATCCCATTCTAAGTCCAGCAGTGCCAGATGTATTATTAGCTCACCCTCAGCCTTAAACTTGCATCGTAGAATGCACAGAGCGTGTCATCCGGGTAGCTGGTGGTGTTAGCTAGCAGCTGGAACAGTCTAGTATGGTCCTCCAGCGATCGCTCCCCCTGCTCCAGCAGAAAGAGGAGGTATTCTGGGCAGGCGAGGGGATCCATAGGGAACAACGGAAACAAAAAAAAGGAACGGGTGAAACGGGAAATAAAACAGAGGATAGAGAATCGGAGGTTACTGTTTTAGGTCGGGTCTTCTATCATGATCTCTCTGGGAGGAAACGAGGAACAAGGAGACGCTGGAGTTAACACGAACAATAGTCTTTATTAATCCACTCAGAGGGGTAGAACAGGCAGGACACTCGCGTAACACAGGCAAGGAAGACATTCAACAAGTAGACCCGACAAAGACAGACTGCACAGACTAGGACTTAAATACAGGAATGATTGGGAAGACACAGGTGTACGGGATGACTAATTAAGCTAAATGAGGACAGGAACAAGACCAAATAAGGGAACACTAGAACAGAAACAGGGGCAAAACAGAACATACAGTCCAGAATCCTGACACAGATATAATATGATTTTTTTTTTACTAGTGGGTGCAGGACACAAGTGAGGATGGCAAAATATGGACTACCAGTAAAATTGATACAAATTTGGGACCAAAAGTTATTCAGAGCCTTTGACCTGACCATGTTTTGTTTAAGTGTTATCTGACATTATGAAGATGAATTTGTTTTGACACAGTTTAAGTCTGAGTTATTGTCATATTTTATTACAGTTTTCTAAACTATAGAGAATAAACTGATAATGTGAGAAATGTTAAAGGTGTCTCAATAAATTTTGGTTTGACACTAGCCTATATCTATATATATATATATATGAAATTTCCAACGGGACCAAAAATGCCTTTGAAAATAGAATAAATAACACACCACACACACCACAAACTATTAATGCCTGAACATACGATTATAATGATAAAGTAGATAAAAAAGTCTTGTCAAAAACCTGGTTTGAACGTCAGAATTGTATGATGGTTTAAAAAAAAAAAAAAAAAAACTATATTTGCAGAATTGTTGTTTTCTGCAGTGTTTTAGCAAAGTATCATTTTTTTTCTGCTCACTGTGTTTCTGCTTCTGTTTTTACACATACTGAGTCTAGTTTTGGACACAGCAATTTCTTTATATAGTCTTTATCATCAAGATAAAGAGGTTTAATGAGGACCATGGTATATTTATCTCCGTGAAGGGAATTAAGTAGAAAAAGCTTCTGACTACCAGGGCTAAACATCAATCAATATCCCCTATGATAAAGTCAAGCTGTTTATCCTGATGCACTGAAAAGCTCTTTACTGGTCGAAATGTCTGAGGCTGAAATAACTTTAAAGGAATAGTGCACACAAAAATGATATGGACCAACAATAATTAAAAATTTGCCACCACAACTTATTAATCAGCCACATTGTATATGTTAGTACAACCACGATTTAACTAAATTAAAATCGATTAGTACAATGTACCTGAGATTTAACTAAAACAAATAAGTACAATGTAGTTACAGTTGAACAAAATGATTTAATTTGAGGCCACAATATTACCACAAGAAGCAAAGGAGAACAAATAAATAAATAAAAAAAGATTACACAAATGAGTTAAAAAAAATTAACTGGCATTGAACCGATTTTGAAAATTGGGCTTTTTTTTAGCCCCCCAAAACGTTGTGTGTGTGTGTGTGTGTGTGTGTGTGTGTGTGTGTGTGTGTGTGCAAAAAAAAGCATGAAAAGTTTTCCGTTTTTAGTTGAAAACAGTGTTGTGTCAATGCCCCCTAAAATAATAGAACTATTTAGTACAACATGGCTGTGGTTTAATTGAAATGAATAAAATAATTAATAAAACATGGCCACAAAGTAATAAATAATAGAAACAAATTCTTAATTTGCCATATAAGTATCAACCACAACAAGCGGCACAAAAAAAAAAAAGATATCATATTTAGTTCAAAGAACAAAGAATGGATTAGTACAACATGGCCATGCTTTAACTAAAACAAGAGAACAAATTAGTACAAACACGGTTTAACTAAAACAAGGCAACAAAATGTATAAAACATGGCCACAAATTTATATTACATTTATAATTTGAGGTCATGACAACTATAAGTTTTTTATGAATATCATGTGCGGTGCTCCATAAGCCAGGGGTCAGGCAAGTATTTGTCAGCAGGCACTTTTTTTCTATTTTGAAAACAATAGCTTTTCATTCATATTCACTATATGCTGTGCTTTTCATTATTCCTCATGACGTGTTCTGTGTGAACGGCCCCCAGTGGGTTAGAAACGACATGAGGCTGAGTAAATAATGACAGAATTTTAAAATTTCACAAAAGGAGCAGCGGAGGAAGAGGAAGTTTTAGATTAACATGAACATGGCAGTTGCTCCTAACCCAACCTAACCTAACCTAATCTAATCCATCGCCTGCCCTCAACACGCTCACCCATTAAAACCCCTCCACCTCACTCCCACCGCAATTACAGCCTTTAAATGTCACACATACACTCACAGAGAAACATTAAAATTCTCTGAGAGGCTTTTATTAGACAGCCTCGGAAAGAGAGAGAAAGCCACGGTAGGCATCAGAGTTGGAAGCAGAGGACAGAACGGCAAACTACAGCATCACACTATCCCGACAGCTGGACTTTCGCAGGGTCTCGCTCTGTTGTAATGAGGATTCAGAGAGCAGGTCTGGCCTAGAAATAAGGAAGCTACAGACAAAGGTTAACGAGGAGAGACCTGAGTTTACTTGTTCTCTTTCACACTCTAATTGGGATCTGCCTCTCTCTACAGCTCATGATGTAAGACAGTGACCGCAGGGCTGCGGGCACGAGGAGCAGCGACCATGCTGTCTGGTTATTAGGCCGCACACTGCACCACTCTGGAGGAACAGGCCTGGGTTAAATACGCTTAATGGGGCAATATGGTGCAACTCCTGGAGACAGAAAGACACAGCATGTACTGTATGATATTTCATACTAATTGGTTTAGTTTAGTTTAGTTTAGTTTAGTTTGTTTTCTGTTGTGTGTGACTCCATTGGTGCTTCACATGAATAGATAAAAACACTTTATAACACCTTAGTTTGGGGACCAGTTCTGACTATTAACCAGTTGCTTATTAGCATGCATATTATTAATATTGGCGTTTAGTACTTCGAAGCAAATTTTCTGCGTACCAAGATGCTAATCCTAATAGCCAATATCTAAACTTAACAACTACCTTACTAACTATATATAGTAATTAGGAGTTTATTGAGGCAAAAGTTAAAGCTGCAGTCAATCATTTTTGCATATTTGTCGCCATCTCTGTTTGAAACCTGCAATTACAGTTATTTGTGGAATTATCTTCTTTATGTGGGTTGTGTGTCAGCACGGCTCCTCAGCGCGGATTAATCTAATGTTTTGAGGTGTGTGTTAGCTGTCAGTCAACGCACCAGTGTGGATATTCACTGTACTTTCAGAATTACAGATAGGCTACTACGTCTTGAAAAATGTCATCTGAACAAGAAAGTAACATATCTGCCAGTTTTGTTCTGACCAACTGGAAAAAAAAAGTTTTATAAGAAATCGTGCTACCAGTGGTGATTAAATCTAACAATCGCAAAGTTAGATCAGATCACGTCAAACCGGGCAAATTATTATTATTGTTATACTTTCTCAAATTGTTAATGTTAACAACATCAACTTTGCGTGACTATGTGTATTTATTGTGTAGTAGCGTTAGCTGTTGATATCAGTTTTTGTAGGCTACAATCTAATCTCTAATTGTCATACCATTCGAATGTCATCAAAAGAAATTGTTCTTTTAACTTCAAAAAGCAATTTAATGTTCCTTAAAACTCGTTCTGAAAAGACAAGTTTAATTATTCCTTCTTTATGTAGGCTATACAGACGTGACGTAATGATGCAAAGAAGAACGAACCGAACCACTCAAATTAGAAAACATTATTATTATAAGCTAACCGTTGTGAATCTGGCTAAAGTAAGGTGATAGTTTTAAACACTGATTGGTTATGTACTTGCTCAATAATTGATTTTGGATCATTTTTAACTAGTAAAAGTTATGGAATGCAGCTTTAATAGTTAGTTAATAGAGAGAATAGGATCTTAAAATAAAGCGTGACCACACTTTTACACAATTAAAACTATTCATTTATATTTGTTATAAAGACAATTAACTTAAGTAAATATGTAATGATTTGTTGAAAACCTAATTGTTCAACAGTTTAACAGTATGAAGTATTTCTACATGTGTCTAATTTTTTATTTGCTTATAAAAATGTAATTATATGCAGGACGGGCAACTATGTGGTCAGAACCTTAGTATGCTGCATGGTTTACTATACTATATCCCACAGTGCATTGCACCTGACTTAACCTGTGTATGGGATGTTAGCTGTATAGGTTCGATACAAATGAAAGTGATTCAGTTACACAATTTGTGTTGAAATCTGAGGTATTATATTTTTACCTGAAGTAATTTATATAAATTAGTATATATTCATGTATATGTTGTGACGAGTGTCCCGAAGCTTCATCAGCGTCACCCTGGAAACAAGCGAGGAGCACTGGGCCATCATCATCACAGGCTGATCGGTCACAGCTGCACCTCATCAGGCGGCGGCTACATAAACCACGCAAGCCCTGCCATCTAGAAGATTCCTCCATGAGACTGAGCACTAACTCGCCCTCTCATTTTCCCCACAGAAAGCAGCGTGTGACCGACCAGCCCCACAGGAGCACTGCACGAACCCTCTGCACTGGGAAGACTAAAGAGAGCACTCACGGCACCGGAGCACCTACCTGGACCTTTCTCACGAGCATCCCTCACCCCAATAAATCCCCTCCGGGGTATCGATTGAGATTTCTTGTCGTGGGATTCTTCACCCCGTTACATTGGTGGAGAATGCAGGCGAATCAGTGAAAAATCACCGACAAGCGATCTTCTTCACCTCACCTTTTTCCCTTGTTTTTGTCTCCGGTTTCTGTCACAGGTGAGCACTCCTCCCCCACCATGGACGAAATCCTCCAGTGGCTCCCTCCCAGCGGGATGAGCCCATGCCAACGGAAGTCCCCGCACGGACCTGGCTGGCAGGCTGCATTGTGCACCACGACCTGCCGGTTGGGTGCCAAATGTGGATGTGAAAGTGAATGGAAAGCTGTTCCGAGCCCTCCTGGACTCGGGCAGTGCGGTCACTCTGGTCCAGTCGCATATTCTCGCCCCCCGAACAGAGTGTAAAGCCTTCCTCCCCATAACATGTGTCCACGGGGGACACACGACAAGTTCCCACTCGCAGGGTGACCATTTTGGCCGCTCCCGGCACCTGGCCGGTGGAGGTCGGGGTCATGAAGAATCTTCCCGTCCCAGTGCTGATCAGGAGAGACTGGCCAGGGTTTGACCACCTGTTGGCCACAGTTACGCAGCCTGCCAGCCCAGGAGGGGGCCGCCGAAGAAGGAGGCCCACGACAGGACCTCGTCAGCGGCCCGTGCTTCTGGCCTCGGATGTGATGTGTTCCAACAGGTGACGGGAGGGGGCTCATTTGGGACGGAACAGCGGTCTGAGGACGAAAGGCTGAAAGCATGGAGGATACAGGTTCGGGTCATCGAAGGCAAGGAGGTTCAGCCTGGTCCCCACCCTCTCCTGCATTTCGTCGTGCAAAATGGCCTGCTGTACTGTGTCGCGCAGCGAAGGGGGGAGGAAAATTTTTTGTTGGTGGTGCCACGCACCAAAACGGTGACCGTACTGGAGCTGGCTCACTCCCATCCCTTGGCAGGGCATCTCGGAGCCGGGAACACCATCCAACGGATCCGCGACCACTTCCACTGGCCGGGCTTGGAGGCCGAAGTGAAGCGGTTCTGCCAAGCCTGCCCGACCTGCCAAGTGACGTCACCCAGGACGCCTCCCCCCAGTCCGCTGATACCGCTGCCCATCATCGAGGTGCCCTTCAAGTGCATCGGGATGGACCTTGTGGGGACGTTTCCTAAGTCTGCTCGGGGACATGAACACATCCTGGTGATCGTCGACTATGCCACCCGGTACCCTGAGGCAGTGCCCCTCCAAAAAGCCACCGCCAAAGCCATTGCCCAGGAACTCTTCCTGCTCTCCAGCCGAGTCGGCATCCCAGTGGAGATCCTGACCGATCAGGGTACCCCCTTCATGTCCCGGCTAATGGCTGACCTCTGCCGGCTGTTGCGGGTGAAGCAGTTGAGGACCACAGTCTACCATCCCCAGACCGACGGACTGGTTGAACGCTTCAATCAAACGCTCAAGCAGATGTTGAGATGGGTGGTCGCGGAGGATAAACGCGACTGGGACCTGATGCTCCTCTATGTCCTTTTCGGGATCTGCAAAGTCCCGCAGGCCTCAACTGGCTTCACCCCCTTTGAGCTCCTCTTTGGCCGGCAACCCCGCGGCCTCCTGGATGTGGCGAAGGAAGCCTGGGAGCAGCAGCCGGCAGCCCATCGCTCTGTCATCGAGCATGTTAAACAGATGAGGGAAAGGATCAACCGGGTCATGCCATTAGTCCGGGAACACCTGACAAAGGCGCACCAGGCCCAACAACGCCACTATAACCGGGCAGCCCAGCCACGGGAGTTCCAGCCCGGAGACCGAGTCATGGTCCTAGTCCCCAACGCGGCCTGCAAATTCCTGGCCACCTGGCAGGGTCCCTATACGGTGCTGGAGAAGATTGGGCCGGTGACGTACCGGGTGCGTCAGCCAGGAAGGAGGAGAGCCGAGCAGCTCTACCACATTAACCTCCTGAAGAAGTGGATGGGGACTAGAGACCAGCTCGCGGCCCTCGCCATCTCTGATCCCGTGGTTGTTGACGTCAACCCCCACCTTTCGGCTGCCCAGAAGAGGGAGCTGCAGCACCTGGTCGGTCAGTTCTCTGATGTGTTCTCCTCTCTTCCCGGGCGGACCAACGTCCTGCAGCATGACATCCGGATGCCGCCAGGAGTCGTCATCAGGCAACGGCCCTACCGCGTCCCTGAGGCTCGTCGGCGAGCTATTGAGGAGGAAATTCAACAGATGCTGAAGTTGGGGGTGATAGAACCATCAGGCAGCCCATGGGCCAGCCCCATCGTGATGGTCCCGAAACCGGACGGCACCCTCCATTTCTGCAACAACTTCCGTCGCCTCAATGAGGTATCCAAGTTCGACGGATACCCCATGCCTCAGGTGGATGAACTGTTGGACCGGCTGGGAAGGGCCCGGTATATCTCAACGTTATACGCTCCGCTCCGAGACCCGACACCAAGACCCAGGTACGAGCCTTTTTAGGGTTGACCGGATATTATCGCTGCTTCATCCCCAACTTCTCCTCTTTAGCCGCCTCCCTGACAGACTTGACCAGGAAGGGGCAGCCGGAGAAGGTACAGTGGACACCAGCAGCGGAGGAGGCCTTCCAGAGGGTGAAG
The DNA here is from genome assembly GCA_018155175.1 of Sinocyclocheilus anophthalmus. Taxonomy (NCBI): domain Eukaryota; kingdom Metazoa; phylum Chordata; class Actinopteri; order Cypriniformes; family Cyprinidae; genus Sinocyclocheilus; species Sinocyclocheilus anophthalmus. The sequence goes on along the minus strand of JADLZN010005976.1, from coordinate 145,353 downwards.
GGGGCCCTCATCTCGGAGCCCGTCCTCCGAGCCCCGGACTTTAGCTGCCCCTTCCTGCTGCAGATGGATGCCTCCAACACGGGACTGGGAGCCATCCTGTCACAGATCCAGAAGGGTGAGGAGCATCCGGTCATTTACATCAGCAGGAAGCTGATCCCGGCAGAGAGGAACTACGCCGCGGTGGAGAAAAAGGCCCTGGCCGTCAAGTGGGCAGTCCTTGAGCTGCAATACTACCTCCTGGGCCAGAAGTTCACCCTGGTCACGGACCACACACCCCTTCAGTGGATGGCCCGTGCCAAGGATACCAATGCCAGGGTGACCCGATGGTTCCTCGCGTTCCAGGACTTCCACTTCGAGGTACGTCATCGAGCTGGAGCCACGAACGCCAATGTGCATGGCCTCTCTCAGATCTGGGCAGCTTTCGCAGGTCTGTCAGGGGTCACTCCCCACCCACCCCCTATCTCTCCCATACTATCTCATATCGTTAACAGGACCAGGACAAGCTTGGGGGTGGGGAGTGTGAGAGGCGTCCAGAGCTTCATCAGCGGCGCCCTGGAAACAAGCGAGGAGCACCAGGCCATCATTATCACAGGCTGATCGGTCACAGCTGCACCTCATCAGGCGGCGGCTACATAAACCACACAAGCCCTGCCATCTAGAAGATTCCTCCATGAGACTGAGCACTAACTTGCCCTCTCATTTTCCCCACAGAAAGCAGCGTGTGACCGACCAGCCTCACAGGAGCACTGCACGGACCCTCTGCACTGGGAAGACGGAAGAGAGCACTCACGGCACCGGAGCACCTACCTGGACCTTTCTCACGAGCACCCCTCACCCCAATAAATCCACCCTCCGGGGTATTGATTGAGATTTCTTGTCATGTGATTCTTCACCCCGTTACAATGTTTACAATTCCATTCAAAAGGTATATATATATTTTTTTTTTCTTTCTTTTTTCTGAAGTCACTTATGCTCACCAAGGCTGCATGATTTTTCCAGATTATGGAGAATAAGGTCAAAAGAAAAGCATTTTTTGTAAGCATGTAAAAGTCAACTGTCACTTATGAATAATTTAATGCATCCTTGCTGAATAAAAACATCTCACTTACCCCAAACTTTTGAACGATAATGTCCATATTTAAAAGTTTATTATTACATAATGCCATATGGAGAATTGACAGACAATTTGGGCAAAAATAAGAAACAAAAAGGCAAAGTTTGATATGTATATCTTGTGAAAATCGCCCATAATTGGATCTGACTCCTGAAAAAACTGTATGAAAAAATGAACAACAAACATATAATTCCAACATAACTTAACTGCAACTTAAACCATGTGACAATGTACTGTGCTGTAGTTTGAATTTATTGCTGCACATGCTGTGTTATATTCTATAAAACATTTTAGTATTCCATTCCGAATATAATCACAGATTCATTTGGGAAATATGAATTTATGCATGAAACTGCTGAACGTGTGTACAATCTGCTTTATGGACAGAAGAATCCATTGTGGCAACTCGAGGGCATTTACATAGCTGCATTATGTGATCATATCATTTCCATTTCAGAATTAACTGACTGTGACATTGCTGTTGACATATTTCTGTGGGATCAAAGATTTAAAAGTGCCTCATGTAATGAAAATGGAAAATGTATTGATTTTTCTCTCTCTCTTTCATTTAATGCGATGTAAATAATTGTGCTCTTAAAAATAGCAGGGGGGGTAATATTACCACTGATTTTCTGATCTGCTGAGCAGTCTTACTCTAAACTACAGGTAAAAGATATGAGTGATGCTGGGCAGTAAAATCCCAGAGTTTTAAATGTTTAAAATAAAACCCCTGAGGAATCACCATTAATAAGGCGGCGTGGATAAAGCCCTCGCAACTGCATAAATATAACATAACATGCATGAATAAAATTTCAGCTCTCTACATGAAGCTACTTTTTTTGCTAAATTTTAATCTTGTTTTACTTGCGGCCATCAACTTCACCTGCCTGGTTTCTGCAGAGAACCACATCTATGGGCGTGACAGTTCAATTACCCTCTATTACATCTCCATTAGTAGTTTATGCACAGGAAGGCAGTGGTGGAAAGAGTTCTGAAAAAATATACTCAAGTAAAAGTACCATTACCTTCCAAAAAATGTAGTGTGAGTAGAGTAAAAGTACTTGTCCAAAAAACTACTTGAGTAAGAGTAAAAGAGTAGCCTATTTAAAAGTACTCATGAGTATTGAGTAGTGAGTACTGAGCTGTGGATTCTACCCCCTCATAATAAACGCTGTACACCGCAATTTATACATTTTAAAAACGTTGTACATTCTGTAATTCACATTATCTTATTTGTCATAAAGAATGAAGAGTATCTATCATCCAGCAGTTTTAATTTCAACTGCCAACTCTTTAAAATACATCAAAACAGCACAGAAACAGTATTCAGTTGAAGAAAAGATGAAAGTTATTCTCAGTACAATCATCCCCATTTAAATCATAAAGTTTGAAAAAATAGATTTAAAATCATGTGTAAGGCCACTGAGACAGCATATGCTGTTGTTGCACATAAAATATTAATGTTTAGAACAGTGCAAATACAAACACCATTAGAAACTCATAGTTCAGCATCACACACCATGATATGGGTTAAAATGACAGCCCATTTCTCTCCAAAACGGTGCCAGTTTTAGCATTTTGCAATAAAGAAATAAAAATAACTAAACTTGATAATTTGTTACAATTTTAACATAAATGCACATTGTTCTAGAAAGATGGCAAATTCATGCCATACCTTTTACACATTTACTCGAATTGTTATGTTGATAATACAGTTTGTAAGGAAAAATGCATTAAATTGCAAGGTATTTCTGGGGAAACTTTTTCAAAGGAAAACACACACACACACGTCTCTTTGCTGAGCCGCGGCGGTCTCGGTGAATCAGCAGCATCCACAACTGAACGGAACAAAAACTGTTGAACTTGAAAATTGTTTATGCGCGAGTGCACTTGCTAAATGAAGGCGGTGGGTATAAAATGGATAAAAACATTTATTAACGAGCTGCAGTTTTATTACACTTGCGGGAGTTAACAGTGTATGCAATACCCACAACCTCACACCAAATTTCAGGCCATGTAGATAGGAAAGCAAATATACAAATCATTTAGTAAGCAGAAATCCGAAATTTATCATATTACGTTAGAGGAAGATGCGACGGAATTGATGCTTGAAGAATGCACTTCCAGCAGCCATGATAAACAGTTGGTGGTTAAAGTTTTCTATGTACAATTTGATTTGATGAAAGTCACGAGACCTATTACTCTCTATCCAATCACGTTGATGAATAAAAATAAAATAAAAATAACCATGTAACGACGGAGTAAAAGTACCGATACGTCACTTAAAATGTACTCAAGTAAAAGTAAAAGTACACAATTTTTAAACTACTCAAAAAAATACAATTACTGATAAAAACTACTTAATTACTGTAACGTGAGTATTTGTAATTCGTTACTTCACACCCCTGCAGGAAGGACATTCAGAGTGTGTTAGATATATTTTTCCTCACTGGCCCAAGTGCTTATAAATGTATTATGGAGCACCTGCTATATGGAAAAAGCATATAAAAAATAAAATCAAAGTAAAATAAATTTTATAAAACAAATTAACTTTAACAGAATTAGGGATGCACCGATACCACTTTATCCAGTACTCGCCCGATACCGACACTTTTATTTTCATTACTTGCCGATACCGAGTACCGATACCGATATTTTTATTGCATTTGTAAATTTTTTAAATATTGGGTACAGAAACCAAAAGGGTATGTATAATGTTAGTTGGTTAACTTCATTTATCAAATAGATACAGTCAAGCCAAAATGTATTCAGACACCTTCAACATTTCTCACATTATCACAGTTTATTCGCTATAGTTTAGAAAACGGTAAGAAAATATAACAAGAACTCAGAGTTACACTGTGTCAGAACAAATTCATCTTGATAATGTTAGATAATTTTGATATGTAGGTATGTAATAGATTACAATCAACCGAAATAATTCAGACAGCTGTTAGTATGACAACATGTACACAGCTATGAATACTTTGTCGGGCAACCCTTAGCCTTAATGACAGCCTGTAGTCTCCTGGGCATGCTGTCACCCAGCTTCATGCAAACCTGAACCTCAATGTTTTTTCCCAGACTCGGTCTGAATAATTTTGGGACCCAAATTTGTATCAATTTTACTGGTAGTCCACTGTTTGAAGAATTTTTGGTATGATTTGTCACAGTTGACTTTATTTTGCTATCCTCACTTACAAAAATAAACTATAGTGTCCTGCACCCACTAGTAAAAATCTATTTTAAAAAATATATCCGGTGTCTGAATAATTTTTGGTTTGACTGTATATCCTTGTTATTTTCACACTTAAATATGAAAGTTTTTGTTACTTTCACTGTTAATTTTTTTGCTCTATCATCATCTTTACATCATCTTTAATTTAATAGCATTATAGCTGCTCCATTGCAGCGGCTTAGTAATGTAATCACGTGCTTTGCTGTAATAATGCTGGGAACCAATTGTTATAAATCTCCTAACTGTGATATTTTCAGAAATAGAAGTCACGTTTTTTCATCTGAAACATGAAGCGATTTATATTCCAAAGCCACTCACATAATGCAGAAACACTCAAGAAAGCAAAGCACGCGTGCACGTATTTGTACTGATGCAGAATAGTACAGCCTAGCACATTTCACAAAGGCTGCTAGATTCACTTTCGCCAGAAAATAAAATAAATATAATGATGTTTATAGTGAATGCCCCTAAGAATGGTTTTATTTTTACGATTTCGTTTTAATACAAATGATGCGTGTGCTAAGGGATTTTTTTTTGTTTTTTTTTTTGTTGAAATTCACTTATTATGATCCACATATTCTAGAAATTTTTTGCTGCGTTGCATATCTCTCTGTCTCTCTCTCCCTACCGTTAAGTAACTTGTGCATTGTTTTACTTACTTGTTTTTGACATATCCGACCGAATTACAAACTTTCCAGTGATTCAGTCTGTGAGAAAGATATATTCACTCGACAAGCTCGCGCATCTGCGCCGATTTGTTACGCTTTTTATGATTGTTATCAATTGTGTCAACCAGCGTGCTTTTGTTTATCAGCTCGCCACATCAGATTGATACAGGCGTTAATCCTGAATGTTAAAATTATATTCATTGCATACCTATACTTCGTAGTAGACATCCTTAACTCCTTTCTGCTGTCTGTTGTTCTGTTGTCGGTGTTTCTTTGTTTGAATATGGTGCTTATCACATGCTGTGTGGTATCGGCGTTTGGTATCGGGGCATTTTAACGAGTACGAGTACAGGAGACCAGTATCGGGCCGTATCGGTGCATCCCTAAACAGAATGTATAAATGACTTTTGATTAAATTCTTATTCATATTTGTAATTTTTTCAAAGTGTCATTATTGTTAAATACTGAATAAACTATTCTAATTAAAATTTTAATTTTAAAAATTTAGTTGAATAATTAAATAACCAGTGACAGACAAGTAGAATTAAGAGATTCATCTGAAAGGTTATATGTGTTACGGGGCGAACAAGATGTGAGATGTGCGTATCCATATGCAAGGCTTTATTTTCAAGACGTGGTCATATAACAGGCATGGGTCAAACAATGGCAAACAACTATAACTTGGGCAAGGCACAAGAGTAGTCCAGTAAACGTGTGTGGTCGATCTCCGGTGATCAAACAGGGAATCCAAAGGGGTAATCCGAAACACAAGCGATAGTCCAGGCGAGAGGTAAACAGTATCCGAACAGGGCGAGGCGAGAGGGGAAATCCAAGACAGGCGATATACTTCAGGGCAGGCAGAGATCATACAGAAACGAGATACACAGGCTAGGATCAAGACACGAATGACTAGTGATGGGACGATTGATACCGAGGCTCCGATGCAGTTTTCAAAGCACTATTGGCGAACGTCAGTCCTGGAGAGCCACAGCCCTGCAGAGTTTTGCTTCAACCCTAATCAAACACACCTGAACAAGCGAATCAAGGTTGAAGGTTACTAGAAAGATACAGGAAGGGTGGTTTTATTTAGGGTTGGGGTGCCTTCTCCAGGACCGGAGTTCGCCTCCCCTGCACTATTGTATCACACACTGTGCCGATGCTTGTATCGAAATGACAACACCACGTGACTGATGACGTTTGAAGCTTCGAACGTCATGCAGTATCGGAAGGTCGGGACAGCTGGTTTGAAAAAAATCGGCGCTTCGCATGATTCTTGTGTTTGACTTTACATTTACTTGGTTGTGTGTGTGTGTTATTTGGGATTCAGTAGAATAGTTTAGAATAACCTCAACACCAGACAGAAACTGAATGCACGTCACACCTCTATTGCATTTTATCATGTTCTAGCTGGGGTCTCAAAGACCCCGAACAGCTCACCCAAAATATTTTTGCTACTACTTACGTCAATTATTAATTATAATCACACACTTGTATATTTTATATTATTGATCAATATGTGAATCCATTGACCGGACTACGCATGACACGAGTTGGCACAAATTAAAAACTTTTTCAAACCATCCTCTGCTCCGCGATGTTTCGTTAGATAGGCTGGAGAAACCGAGTCTGACCACCAGTTGTCACTAATGTGCACTGTGTTAAAAAGCTTTGAGTAATGAACCGGTTTTTGCCACAATTTGATGAAAGCCTCAAACAGTTCAGAAAGCCTCGGTTTTCCATCATTACGAATGACTAAGGCAATAAACAGGATTAAACTATACTTTGACTAAGAAAACTCGGAATGGCTCTGTAATGTAGTTATCACTTGAAGAGCAATAAACGCTAGACAATACTCGGCAGTTTAAGAAGGATCTGAGTGGGTGTAATATAGTGTGTGTGTGATTGGTTACAGCTGTGTGCAATCAGTGCAATGGATGATGGGAAATGTAATCCGGGATGACATGCAACAGTTTGTGTAGTGTGAGAGTCAATGTAACGGAAAGGGGGACCTTGTTGGGCAATCTTTTTTTTTTTTTTTTTTTGGGGACGGAGTCCATGGACAGGAATTGTGACAATATGATTATTATATGACTTATATATACAGGCATATGAATATTTACATATTAAATGCCCATATTTTAACTAAAGATATTTCATAATAGCAACACTATGAATGCAAATCATTCATTTATCTCAATTAACTTATAGATTTTAATGAAAGCTAAGATATCTGAAATGTACATCTAAAACATAGAAATATTAAATAATAATAATAATAATTAAATAATTAATTACAATAAGTAATAAATAAATAAATATTATAACAATTAGTGATAACATGCCGCTTGGGGGCTTCTCTGCCCAATTCGATTGGTCCCCGCTCGTAGCTAAGGGTATAGTATCTTTTTTACTTCAAAAATATAGAAAAGTATAAGAAAGTTATAATTTTTACTCAATAAATTAAAAGCATTAAGGTGTCCACAAATTGCAATTTCAAAAAGGAAACACACACACAGTTTATATCAACATAATACAATGTCAGGGCTCACAATTTTCAAGAGACACACACTTAGATCACTTAACCACAAAACTGATTCGACAGACTAAATCTTGCAAATGTTGATATTCAGATGAAATTACAAAATAAAAAAGTGTAGCCAAAAGTGTTGAGATGAGATTTTGTGCATTCTCTGGTCAAGAGAAAAAACAAGGTGTGAGGTCAGCTTACCCATTTTACCCTAAATGTAACTTAAGCTTTTAACCTATACAATTTAAAACTAATTTAATGTAAAATTAGAGTTCAGTTGAGTAAATGCCCATTGTCCTCCTAAGGTTTCTGAAAAAAAAAAAAAAAAAAATAAAATTAATAAAAATTAAATTATAAATTGTAACAATTAATAAATGACCCTCTGTTACATCTTCATTAGCAGCTTGTGCACATTTAGTTTGGGTTAGATATATTTTTCCTCACTGGCACAAGTGCTTATAAATGTATTATGAAGCACCTGCTCTATGGAAAAAGAGCACTCATATATATGTGCTATTCTGTCATGATGAGCACTCTTTAGTGAACTATGCCTGTAAGAGACAGAGGTACTGTGGAGTGTGAGAAAGATAAGTGGTGTGAAGTGTTCCTCTTTCCGCATTGTGTGCATGTGGCAATACTCTCTAAGCGTTCCGCTCTGGCAGCTCAGTGAATAGAGCGTGTCAGCAGTGCGCTTGTCGAGAGGTCTGCACACTTTGACTCTGGAAGACTGCTGTATTGACTTATCCCAGACTCAAGTGTTTATCAGACCTGATACACACAGCAGCTTTTGCTGACCTGACTGGAACTCAGCTCTTGAGCTGAGAGGCTGCATACTACACTTAAACTAAAGATACACCACAAACTAAGTGTAACAGTGTAACTTCATTTACAGCCATTACACTGTAATAAAAAATGACAGAAAACGCACGGTATTGATTACAGTGAGTTTGAGCAGCGCGGCAAAGCTCGGCCGGTTCAACTGTAACCCAAACCTGGATTAATGGAGCGTTTTCGGGGAGCATCTCCTATTAAACATGCATATTTAAGCAAGGTGATGCATTATCATGTATCTGGACTCCACTGTCTGTTATCTATGAAATATCTCTGCTCAGCTACATTATTACAGCATGTGGAACAGTTATGCTGAGAAGCAGAGCCGTTTTTTGGTATACGTGCATTAAGCGGCCGTTTAAGCCCCTGAACCCTAGTAAAAAAGTGTCAGTCAATAAACTGGCAGAAAACAAAGAGATGATGAAAATGTTAGAATGATAATTGTTAATTGTTGACAAAAAGTCAAGAAAACAAAAAGCAAGGACGTACACATTTCACGTAGCGCCCAGGAAGCTTTAGATACACCACTTGAACAACTGATATGAAAAATGAGTCAGCTGAGCCATTAACATTTATAGATACACATAAATGGTACAATTGTTTGTTCATCAGATGGAAACGTAAGCAAACCCAAAGAACAAACATCACACCTCAAAGCACCATGGGACCTCTTCCAAAATGGACTGAAATTACATACCATCGTGCACACATTTAACAAGCATGTGGAGATAATGAATGCTTTCACATCACAGCCTCACTGAACATCCTGATGATACTAATTTGTGAGGAAACAATAGCACTTCACATAACACGTTTCAAAGCATGTCATTTTGAGCTGAGATTCATATGCAATTAAAGCTGCTGTGTATATATTTTTGTCAATGATGAATTACATTCTCTTACCTCTAAGGATAATTTATATTTGCCATTCACATAAGTTGATTTCACAGAAATGCAACGTAAACATGTTTGTTTGAGTGGCTCAACATGTCAACCTCTGGCTCAACCAGTGGTTTGAATTGAAACTGTGACAACATCTCAGAAAACCACATTTAAAATTCTTAGCTGCCTCAGTTTGTTTGTAACAGCAGTTTAGGAGCAGCTTGCAGTGGTTAGTGCTATAGATCGGTGTGACCCGTGAACTGGAACATTACTAAGATCACCTTACACCTCACTAGCTGCAAGGTTTTAGTCACTCCGCTTAATGTTGTGCATAAGAGCACGCATTAGGCAAGGTAAAATACTATAGCATACAGTCTCTCGGGTTTATTAAGCTTTAATAAGTCAGTGATCTGTTGAGAAAAAAATATTATTATATTCATGAGGTGCACGTGAGTCACTGGGTTCCATCTCCCTGGCCTATTCTTAGCATGAGATATAATTATAATCTACAGGTTTATAATCTATGGGTTCACTTACAATCATGATGGGCAAAACAACCTGCGTATGATTTGATAAACAGTACACTAATTAATAGGCCGATGGGAGAAAGCCACAAAATCAAATCAGAAGTGAAATTAGCAGTAAGCATTGGCTAAAGTTATACATGAGTCGGAATAAGTTAAAGCATACCATAATGCTTCATTATCATAAATGGAAACTATTTTTTTTTTCGTAGTCATTTATTTTTCATTGATTTCCTCAGTATTTTTGTCTTGTTTTTCAGTACAAATATCTAATCATTCTTAAATCAAGATTTACTTGAGAAGCAAAATTACCTTAATTATTATTTATTAATTATTAAGTCTTGTTTTCTGAAAAAAAAATTAAGTAACTAAGCTTAAAACACCACTTGCTATGTGAACACACACACATCGCACGCGCGCACACGCGCACACACACACACACCATAAAGTCAAATTCACAGTCCAACATTATTTCAATTCTGCCACATGTACAGCACATACATACAGAGAATTGAAATCGCGTTACTCTCAGACCCTTGGTGCATAAAGATAACACTAACAGTAGAACATAAAAATACAGATAAATACAGATTAAATATAAAATACAAAACCTATAAATCTACAAATAAGGACATTTGTTAAAAAAGGAAAAAAAGCATAAGGCACATGGCAGTTTCGTGCAAAACCAGTGATATAAACAACGGTGAAGAAGAAGAGTGTAGTGCATCAAAAGAGCTTTCAGTCTGTTAAAGTGATAAGCGTGTCCACTTAAAGCATGGAAATGATTGAAGGTTAAAAATAATCACACTTTACGTACAGTTAGTACAGTTCGTGGCAAAATGACCAGTGCGGCACATTGGAAATGAATGAGAGAATTTATCCAGTACATTCCAATATGCTCACGGTCATTATTTATTTATTATTTTATTTTTTTTAGGTATTAAACTCAAATTTGAACCGACACAAATCTGAACTTAAACCTGTTTCAGAAATTATATTCTTATATTAACATTAAAAATAGTACTTTTGTGCATTTTTCATAATAATAAACTTAAATTTATATCATAAACTTAAAATCTTATATATATTAATAAGTGCAAGCAGTACCAGAGGGCTAAGCGTAAAGTCACTTAATTGTGATTTTGCACATGTCATTTTGCTTCTCATGAAATTGTTTCTTGATTTGAAAATGTTTCGATATTTGTAGTGGAAAACAAGACAAGAATACTGAGGAAATTAATGAAAAATACTTTTTAAAATAAATATTTTGTTTTAATTCATGATAATGAATTATTATGGCATGCTTTCTTTAACTGAGGAAGAAAATAATTTTTTCAGTGTCCAAAGTCAAACATGGTCTCAATTTGAAACCCAACATTTTTTTCTTTAGGCTTCATTGTGACGACTTACTCCTAAAAGTGTGATAATATATTCCTGCTACTGGGGCTTATTGTCACAAAAAGTTGTTTGTGTGTAACCAGTTTTTGATAATGGTGGGAATTGTTGCATTTTGGACCAACCAAAGCTTGTTTCGGTCAGCAGGACATATAATAATCTGGAGAGACACTGTGTGTGACATTGAGCCTCTGTGCTCGAGGTCTTTATTTATTTCAGTCGTGAGCAGAGATCTGTGCACAGCTCATGTTCTGACTCAGTTATGGAAAAGCTTCTCTCTGGTCGGAAGAAATTTCAAAATGAGTTTCCAGGGAACGATTCAATCGATACGATCATTTGAGAAGGTTAGACTTACAATCTTCTGACATGTCGACAAGAGGAGGAAAATAAGAAACAAAAACATTTTGAATATTTAATGTTATGAAAAGATGGAGCAGAAGATGAGATTAACAAGATTTGATCTGCAGCACATATGTAATGGAGTACAATATCCTGCCGGTCAAGCAGAGTGTATTGGGATATTTTATACTCTCACTTTATTTATGTATTATTCATGCATTTATACCTGAAATACAAAGAGAGTCAGATCTCATTTGTTTTTGTACATAACTTTTCTAATCAGCACAGACCTCATAAGTCTCTCACAGTCTCTCTCAGTGACCTCTGCTCTAAACTCTCCTCCACATGCAGCCGCGAAAGGCAGAGGGCTGGGCTCGAGGTGTATAATTGTGTGTGGCTCCATCAGGGGGCCAGTTGGGAATAGAACCACAGGTGCAATACCAACAACCGTTGTTATGACAACCTTACGAAGGACAGATCACCATGCTAACCGAAGAAAATACGTGGAGCGTCTGAGATGAGATGAGATAATGGAGGCAATATTGAAATGTGATGTGAAGCCTGATTGTTTACATTAGACACAGAGAGGAAAACAATAACAATTGAAGTAATAAATAGAGGTAAATGAGTGAGGCAGAATGTAGTTTGAGTACCGAGCCGTGTGAAACAGCTGGTGACTGATGTACGTTTAAATGTACTAACCAGGAATAAATCTTAACAGCCACGAGCCTCAAATATGTAAGCTAGAACATGTTTGCATCTGTTTTATTCAATGCTTGTTTCAAATGAAAGGCAAAACTTGAATCACCCTCTATATATTGTATTGCTACAAAACAGTGTTAGCAAGATACCCATAAACTAATTAAAAAAAATAATTCAGATATAGTCAAGATACTCATTTGAAACTATACGAGTTAGTAACAAAAAATAATTGAAATGAAGCTATTAAAAAGGGTGACTATTTCTAAAAAAATATAACTAATAAATTGTGTATTTATCACAACTCTTAACAGTATTCATTTGCAACAAAAATAAGGATCTCAATTACAGTGACAGAAATAAACATCATTTCAACATATACATTTACACTAAATACCACACAATTAATTTATATGTATGTGTGTGTGTGTGTGTGTGTGTGTGTGTGCATGTTTATGTGGTTTATGAGGACACAAATTTGTATAATAACTTGGGTATGACATAGGTATTACTATGAGAAGGTGATTTATGAGGGCATTTTCAGTGTCCCCGTAATTCAAAAAGTTTCCTGTGAGGGGTAGGTTTAGGGGTAGGGTTGGTGTAGGGCAATAGAAATACGGTTTGTACAGTATAAAAACATTACGCCTATGGAATGTCCCCACAAACCATGGAAACACAACATGTGTGTGTGTGTGTGTGTGTGTGTGGTGTGGTGTGTGTGTGTGAGAGTGTGAGTGTGTGTGTGTGTGATTGTGTGTGTGTGTACAAAATACTAATTGATAGCCAGTGACATTTAAGAGTGTTCAGGGTATGAAAAGGCAAACTCTTTTAAAAGGAACAAATAATGTGGCAAGTTGTGTTCTTTGTATTCATTTGGTTTAATGTGGTTTTGACCAAAAATAAATAAATAAATACAAAAATGTTTAATAAATGCAATGAATGCACAACATGGATTTTGTTGGGTCACGCACAGTTTAGTATTATTATTATTATTATTAGTTTCAATAGTAACACGAAGATTTTCAAAAACATATTCTAACAAATCAAAGAATAACAAGAAAAAAAAAATCTCTTAAAAAACTACATGTTTTATTCATTATGATATCAGGACACTCAAAAATGTCTAAATGAATTTTAATATAGAAATTAAAAACATGCTTATCACAGAAGAGATGTATTTCAATCATTGTATGAGTGAATTGCATTTAATGTATTTTTGTAAATAAATAAATACTGGACAAAATATAAGCTTCACTGACCTAAAACATAGTGATGAACAGATTCTTTTTTAAATAGGTTCATTTTTAGTAGGTTCAGAGAGAGTGGACATGATATGTGTGTTATTTATTTAATAAATAAATTATGTGTGCTAAACCAGGTCAACTCCAGTTTTAGACTTGCTTAAAAACATCCACCAAGACACCTGTTGTGTTTCCCCCCATAACCCCACCCCCCGACAGGGCAATGCAAAGAATTAAATATTCAGAGAAAAAAAAGCATGTTTTTATGTAAATCTGTCAGCTTAAAATTGTTCAGACATCTTTTCCTGTCACACTCAGCTCTTTCTGTGTCACATTGCTGAGAGAAAATGAGATAGACTCCCCTGTGCCCGCCATGCTTTATAAGGTTATAAAAATGACAGACACCAAGTGGTACTTTTGTGGAGGCCAAAAACATCATGCCATACATTACAAACCCAGCACCTGAGGGATGAAGTCTAAGGCCAGAATCATACCTTACACAGCCGTACCTAATAATAGACAAGCTCAATGCGTGCAAACAAACAATCTTTACTAGGCTACTCAAGGGGGTGATAGACTTGCCTTCAGACATGAGCCATTAAACTATGTTATTATTTCTCTACAATATATTATATTTCTCTATATTTTATTATACCTCTAAACATATCAACTGAAGTTCACCTGAGCTATAGCAGCCCTTGTGACATGAATACCACACTACCACACATCCAAAGAATAATATCTTGATATTCTGCCTCAGTGATATAATGTTCATCATCTCTCAGGATTATAAATTATAAATGGATTTTTTTTATCTGTACTGTATGTTAACTACTATATTAAAGCACATTATAATTGTATTTGTGTTATTCTATATAAATTTAACATACTTTAAATGTACTAAATTGCATCTTTACAAATGCGTAATTACAAAGTAATAACAATAATAATAATAATAATACATGACACAACAAATGTCCTCAACAAATGACAGTAAAGTGTAGGTTTAGTTTATCATAAATGCTTGTCAGTACATTGGCAGTACACTCAAAGACAATAGATGAAATTACATATAAAGATGTACTTAAATCCTCCTTACAGTGGTTCAAAAAAGCACTCTAAAGTTCGGCTAATTGCATTTATTATAAACTAAACTATAATACATTTTCACATAATTGCAATTAGCATGCAATTAAGTTTCCAAAACATTCAGCTCTCATTACTGTATATTCTCTTAAGAGTACACCATTTATTAGTACTCTTTTTTTTTTTAAGTATGCTAAAGTTTGCTGTACTTCTTTTTCACAAGGGACAGTCAAACCAAATGATACAAACCAGGAAATGACTCGGTGCTGCTTTACTAAAGCAACAGAATGAGAAGAAGTCAAAAACACTGAACAAAAACAGTTTATAATGTTGAACAATAACTGATTATTTCCTAAATTACTTTTAATAACTATGAAAAGCATGACATTTTCTGCAGCTGGACAAAAGCTGAACGAGGAGGCTTTCCAGCTGAAAACACTGTCATTATTTGTCATAATGTGACGTAACTCTTTCATATGACTGAGAACAGGGACATACGCAAGTAATCACACACAACCTTGTTACTCCATATTTAAGAAATGAAAGCATCAAATTCATTAGTAAGGGTTTCTGAGTTGCTTATGACAAGGCAGACAGACAAAAAAATCATATTTTTTCAAATATATTAAGTAAAGCACTAGTTGAGAATTATATGCAAGTATTATGACAACATAAATAAATGGAAAACAAGGATTAAATTGTGGATTTTGATATAATGTGCTCTGTGCGTGACTCCATGCGGGCTGCCAGGTGTCCCGGAAAACCTTCTTGAAGACCACTGCTTTATGAATTATTCGTCCTCCTGTTCTTGGTTTGTTTTAGAAATCTTATAGTCAGTGGCAAATCCTATATATTCAAGCCCCAATACTTGTATTCAATGCCTGTGCTCAACAGGGAATGATGTGCAGTGGCTAAAAGCTTAAGCCTATAGTTACTGAAGCTTAGCTTGTGTAATGCCTGGAGGGGGTGGGCAGTATGACCAAAAGCTTATATTAATCATGATATAGTTACTTTGCTAGAAATTAAACAGCAAAATGTTGAAAAATAAAAGTGTCTCTAGGGCTGGGTTTACTAACAGTCTGCACCAGTGCAAACCTTCTCTTGGCATTAAAAAAAAAAAGTCAGGATTTGCTAAAGACACGCACTGAAAAATAAACAATGAAAAGGCATGGGCACAGTTATTTTTGCGGCTGTGTGTTTGTAGGAGCTTCCCTTTCGCATGCAAAGTTTATGGGAGGAGAGTATTTAAAATAATTAATTTAAATTTAAATGAAATGCCATTATTTACCAAACGTATCTATCAAACTTTATCAAGGCACTCCACTTTAGTTTGAGAACAATAATAAAAGTGGATGAAAGCATGTACTACCACACACTCTCATAACAATTTGTAACTATTTTACATTTTGGTAAATTGGTGGCCAATTCGCGTGAATTCTTACAATCTCATTCGTATGCTTTCGTATGATCCGCTTACATCCCACTGATGGTTAGGTTTAGTCTTTTCCTAAAAAAAACAAAATGCTATGTTTTGTACGACACAAATTCACACTAAATTGCCAAAAACTCACCAAAACATAAATTAGTTACATTTCTCATGAGATTATGAACATCGCAAACAATTGACACATTGTTTACAACGGATACATGCAGCAATACACAATATGTAAAAACAAAACTAACCTAATTAAAGTGTACTTTGGATGAAAGTGTGTATTACCAACACGCTGGAGGCGAGGGTTCCAATAAAGATATTTATGTAGGCACAACACGGCAGATCAGGTAGGTGAGACACACAACTGGTACCGTCACAAGACCCAATATAGAATAAACGAGACAGAATTATAGGGCAGAAACGGGGCAAGACAGGGAGCACCAACTGAGGATAATTAAACTCATGATGAACGGGCTAAACCAAAAAAGAGGGAAAGAACCACAAAAAAACACCGTCACAGGGGGCTCATCACCAGTACTCCCCCCACCCGGTAGGTGCGTCCTCGCACCGTAGAAACAGGGGGAGGGGCGGAGGGGGACTAGGAGGAGGACAACTCAGAGGATGTGAGATGGTGACAGGGGAAGGCAAAGGGCTGGCAGGCAGAGCTTCCGGCGGAGGACGGACTTCCAGGAAGAGGACGGCTAACAGAGTCCAGGGAGATGACAATGGAGGCAGGAGCCAGGGAGACGAGACACGGTAAGGGAGGAAACGGGAAGCAGGAGGAGGAGCCAGGTGGGGGACCCTGGACACACGACATAATAGCGGACCATGGGGGTAAGGCAGCCACGGAGGGAGGAGCCAAACATGGAGGAGATGCTCAACCGACTCCAGGGGTGGAATAGCCATGGTGCCGATCAACGGACCAGGTCGAGCAGGTGGAGGAGGAGCCCGAAGGCGGAGACGGGCGAGGCCAACGAGCCAGGGGGATTGCAGAGAACTCCAGGGGACGGCCCCAGGGCTGGCGCCGGAGGAGCTCTGGCGACGAGGCGGAGATCCAGAGATCGCGGCACGGAGCCCGATATTCCTGCGGACACGGTGTTGGACCGGGGTGACCGGGAGGAAGGAGCCCAACGGAGCCAGTAGGACAGAGTGACGAGGTGCAGACAGAGGAGAGGAGTCCAGAGGCGGAAGCCGGAGGGAAGAGGGAGCCCGGTGGAGCTGATGGATCAATGAGTGACGGAGGAGGCGAGGGAGCTAGGATCCGAGGTGGAGCCTGGGTCTACGGGCCGAGGAGGAGTCCAGGCCTCGCAGGCTGGAAGAGCGGAGATGAGGAGACTCCGACCTGGTGACGCTGGGAGGGTAATGGCCGGAGGTGGGTGGATGAGGGCGGGGCATTTTTGAGGAAACGGGGCGCAAGGAGAGACGATCTTGGGCTGCGAGCCTTCCTGGGCGGAAAACTGGGGTCGGAGCCCTTCCTGGGTAACGAGAAACAGGGAGACCTCCTGGGACTGAACTGGGGATTTCAGGAGCCCATTCCAGTGGCGCTAAACGCCACAAACATCAGGAGACTCGGGCGCTGAACTGGGGATCAGGGGCCCGTTCCTGGTCTGAGGGAGTGGGCCCCAACACAACATAAGAGTGCAGAGACTCCTTCTCAGGCTGCGCGGAATTTGTCTCGGTCTCAGATGGATCGCGGCGGGAAATGCTCTCATCATTGGTGGGCTCAGGCTTATGCTCCGTACCGTGGGCTCAGGGTCCTGAGTGGGGTTGGTGTCGTCGTCAGCAATGCCCATGGTTAGCTGGGACTTGCAGGACACCACCACGAGCACCCCAACTCAGACGAAGGGTGGGTGTGTGAATGTGATCGACGAGGAAAAAGAACCATCGTAGGACAATAGTATTGCGCTCGTGATTGTCGGTCAAGTAAGAGTCCACTTGCTAGAATGCAGAAGGCAGCGTCCGGGGGTTAGATCGGTGAGGTGGCCAGGGACAAGAAAGAAGCATTTAAGTGTGGTCGCTCAAGAGCGCAATTACCTGCGCACG
Source organism: Sinocyclocheilus anophthalmus (assembly GCA_018155175.1). NCBI lineage: Eukaryota > Metazoa > Chordata > Actinopteri > Cypriniformes > Cyprinidae > Sinocyclocheilus > Sinocyclocheilus anophthalmus. The sequence goes on along the minus strand of JADLZN010005976.1, from coordinate 127,331 downwards.
CAGGAGCATTTGGATGGTTAGGCGCGGGTAATACATAACACGATAAAATAAAAGACGAGACCAAAACGGGAAAAACAAAGAGAGGGGAAGAGCCGCCGTATAACTTTACGTGTGTGGCCGTCAGGGTTATTGCTGTGAATCAGCCGGGGGTCAAGGTGTGTGGAGAGCGAGGAGAGGATGATGGATGGACGACAAGGGTTCAATCCAAAGAAACATTTAATGTAGGAACAACAAAGGGCAGATTCAGGTAGGTAGACCACACACCACACAACACTCTTGGGGTAACATTCACAATAACCGACCCCCTCAAATCCCAGAGACAGGAATGGATATAGTGCAGATAAAGAGGGGCAGACAGGTGAGCACACTGAGGATAAATTAACTAATGAGTGGCCACGGGGGACGCCTACAACCCGAACAGAAAGAGGGAAGAAGAAGAAGAGAACCACAACAAAACCCAGTCCACGGGGTGTTACAACTTTCTGGCCACAATTCATAACTTTTTTGTTTTTTGGTGAAATGGTGGGCAATATATATATATATTCATATGTAGTGTGTGTACTGGGTACGTCTTTGTACGATCGCTTGAGCCTTTACTCCACCACCACCCCAACTGAAATATTGTGTTTGGGGTTTTCATCAGATAATTCATTTAATGTATGGACCCTCATTTACCTAGTCATGACGACTAATTCATTCAGTCATGACAGTAAGGAGATGTAACAAGGAATGACATCGATGGCAGCAGCAGGGACGGAACAGCCGCCGCAGGGGTTTGCCTGCTCCGAGGGTTGTTTCGAGTTTTTGTGTATAGTAGATTTGACTTTCGACAGTGGGTTTTTGTGTCTAGGCAAACCGTAAGCATGAAGAGGCTGGATCAGTTTTTAAGCGCAAGAGACGAGATGGCTGAACATTCGGAGACAGCGCACACCAACAATCGAAGTCTTCTCGGATTCGTTTGATTCGGACGTTTTGCGAACGTTGTTGGGGGAGCTGCTGCGCTGATCAAATGCTTCAGGACGCGTAGACGGGGGAAGAGAGCCGGCGCGCTTGTGAAGCTCAGGAAGCACGGATTCAGAACACCGTTGCCGAGCATCCATATGGCAAACCTCCACTCTCTACCCAACAAAACAGACGAACTACTTCTGCTCTCCCAGACAAATAAGGACTTTTCAAACTCTGCTGCTCTGTGTTTCACGGAAAACTGGCTGAAAGACGCCATTCCGGACAGCGCGTCTGCCGGGCTTTCAGCTGTTTAGAGCAGACCGCGATGCAGAATCAACGGGCAAATCGCGTCGCGTTGTTGACATGTTTTTACATCAACGAAAGGTGGGGTACAGATGTTACAGCGTTAAAGAAGATGTGCTGTTCCGATCTAGAAGCGCTTTCATTAACTGTAAGCCGTTCTATTCACAACGGGAGTTTCACTCGTTCATTCTCGTAAGTATTTACATCCCTCCGCAAGCACACATGAGCTCAGCTTTACAAAAACTCGCTGATCAGATCACAGAGACAGAACAACAACACCCGGACTGTTTTAATCATTCTCGGGGTCTTTAATAAAGCAAATCTCTCCCATGAACTGCCAAAACACAGACAGCACATCACATGTCCCACCAAAGACAGTAAAATATTGGATCACTGTTACACCACAATAAAGGATGCATATCGCTCGGTCCCAAGAGCAGCTGTAGGACTCTCTGACCACTGCCTGGTTAATCTTATACCGACCTACAGGCATACAACTTAAAATCTGCTCAAGTAAACTGTAGTAAAGTCTTGTAAAGCGGTGGCACCCAACGAAAGGCAGAGCAGGAATTGCAAGCTGTTTCGCACGCACGCATTGGCCAGGTGTTTTGCAAGCAGAGACAACAAAGCAGAACGAGCTCACGGAATCTGTAACATCATATATCAAGTTTCTGTGAAGACATGTGCATCCCCACCAGGACTCATTTAACATTCAATAATAATAAGCCATGGTTTACAGCAAAACTCAGACATCTCCGTCAGGCCAAAGAAGATGCTCAAAGGAAGGGGAATAATGTCTTGTACGATCAGCCAGAAAACACTGATAAGTGAGATTAGAAGGCGGCCAAGAGGAACATACGCATAAAGAAAAACCTAGGAACCACGTTTTGATACAGGTAGCGCTGGCATCCAGGTAGTGGAAAAGGCACCCTTGAACAGAGAAACCATCCACACAAATAAAATGACAATCACCCAGCACTGAGGCAAAGAGCAAAACTTGCTGACAGACCTGACAAGAGTTTTACTGTTAGAATCCTGGTGAAAACATGGAGGCCCAGTCTAACACCCCACAACAAGCTTGAACATCTCTACACACAACACATCAACACTCCGCAACCCCCCCTCGCCCCACTCCTCCGTTTCGATCAGTGAGGATGATGTGTAACCAGCGTCGTCCGAAGAACAAGAGGAAAGAAATAGCACCGGCCAGACAGTGTGACACCAGCCTGTATGAAAAACTGCACTGACCAGCTGGCTCCCATCTTCACACTGATCTTCAACAGTTCACTGGAGCTGTGCGAAGTCCCTTCACGCTTCAAACGCTCCACCATCATCCCCATCCAAAGAAACAGATAACAGGACTTAATGACTACAGGACCTGTGGCCTCTACGCGTCTGTGGTCATGAAGACATTTGAGAGGTTGGTGTTTGCTTATCTGAAGGACATTACTGGACCTTTACTAGACTCCCTGCAGTTTGCTTACCGAGCAAACGGGTCCGTGGATGATGCAGTCAATATGTGACTGCACTTCATCCTGCAACATCTGTACAAAACAGGGACTTATGCGAGGATCCTGTTTGTGGACTTCAGCTCGGCCTTTAACACCATCACCCCAACACTCCTCAAGACCAAACTAACCCAGCTCTCTGTCCCTAGCTTTATCTGTCAATGGATTACCAGCTTTCTGACAGATAGGCAACAGCTAGTGAGAATTGGTAAATTCACAACCAACAACCGCACCACCAGCACGGCACCCTCAGGGTTGTGTTCTCTCCCCAGTGCTCTTCTCCCTGTACACCAACGACTGCACCTCTAAAGACCCTCTGTCAAGCTCCTGAGATGCAGATGACTACCCCAGTTCATCGTCTCATCAAGGTGGAGCCGAGTCGCTTACAGACAGGAGGTTTAAAAGAGCTGAGTGTCGGGGCACAGTGTGAGACGTAACAACTTGGAGCTGAACACCCTTAAAACAGTGGAGATGATCGTGGACTTCCGTAGGAACCCCCCTGATCTCCCTCCACTCACCATCATGGACAGTACTGTGGCTGCAGTGGAGTCATTCAGTTTCCTGGGCACCACCATCTCTCAGGAACTGAAGTGGGACATTCACATAGACACCATTGTGAAAAAGGCCCAGCAGAGGATGTACTTCCTTCGCCAGCTGAGGAAATTCAACCTGCCACAGGAGCTGCTGAAACAGTTCTACTCAGCCGTCATCGAGTCTGTTCTGTGCACTTCAATTACTGTCTGGTTTGGTTCAGCTACAAAATCAGACATCAGAAGACTACAGAGAACGGTTCGGACTGCTGAAAGGATTAATGGTGCCCCCCTGCCTACCCTCCAAGAACTGTATACATCCAGAGTGAGGAAAATGGCTCAGAAAATCACTCTGGATCCATCACATCCAAGCCATCTCCTTTTTGAACTTTTGCCATCTGGTCGGCGTTACAGAGCACCGAATACCAGGACAGCCAGGCACAAGAACAGTTTCTTTCCCCAGGCAATCTACCTCATGAACAGTTAATGTTCTCCCATTGTGCAATTAAAGTACAGTATGTGCAATAACCTTATACTTATTTATCACCCTAAACCCTAGTACATCCCTACAACTTATTTTATTTTATTCTATTCCTATTCCATCTATAGCACACCTGTACATACAATTTATTCTTTTTTTTGTTGTTTATATTTATGCATGTGTATTTTATTCACATCTCACTTTTATTATCTGTGTTGTTGTCTCAGTGTACTGGAAGTTTGTGACACTATAACACATTCCTTGTATGTGCAAACATACTTGGCAATAAAGCTCTTTCTGATTCTGATTCTGAAAAAAGATTGGGTTGGTACCACTCGGACACTAATTACTCCCTCAATGGTCTTAATTATGAAATATCTGGACTCCAGCTGAATATGAAACTAGCTGCTTCAGGTTATTAGTGAGTAACACCCTCTGCCATTGGCCTGAATCCAGTTGCACTTCTGTGAAATCTCACTGACAATCTGCAGTGCAATTAGCCTGGACTCCTTCAAGCTCTGTTTAGAACTGTTTAACCGATTCAGCATCTCAATGTACCTAGCATTCAGACAAGCAGGATTCACTGAAACTGAACCACTCTCAGGCTGCCAGAAAGACACTCAGCCTTCATGTAATATTTAATATGATTCATGGTGGTTTGAGCTGAAGAAATCACGGCCTCTCTCAGCTTCTTGAAGACTCTCGGCAATTGTGCTTCTGAAAAGTTCTCGGCTTTAAGCCGTAAGGGAGCAGGGCTTTAATCAAAACTATTCACAAATAGGTCTGGCAAAGAGAAAGTGATTTCATTCATAACATGTTGAATTGAAGAAGGGCACTTGGGATTTTTGCAGGGAGGCGATATTAACTGGCCTTTACAGACAATATTGTGAGAGTACAGTGTGCAGTTGACACAGCTGATGAACCTTATTCAGTAAAAGTAGCAAACATTTAGGCACTGAATGGCCAACATCAGAAGTAAAAGCACGGTACTGTATGTTGAAAATAACAATGTTCTGAACTGGTGCTTTTCAATGAAGCAACTGAACTCATTTGGAAGTCATATATATTCAACAACTTAATAGGAAAAAAACTATTTTTTTAAACCGTATAAGCCAGGGGTGTACAAAACTGTTCTTGGAGGGCCACAGTCCTGCAGAACTTAGCTCTAACCATAATGATCAAGGTCATCAGAATCATTTGAAATGTCCTGGCAAGTGTGTTGGGTTAAGTTAAACTCTGCAGGACATTAGTCCTCCAGAAGCAAGACTGGACAGCCCTGGTATAAGCTGCATAACTACTGATTTGCCATTTGTTTCTGCTTTTTTGTTTATATTTTGTCCATTTCTACTCATACTCATACTCATGTGTGAAGTGCTTGAATTTGTTATTATTTTTACAACATTTGTAAATGTGAAAAAGTGCATTAGTGTCACGCCCATGGACTGTCCTTATGTTCCTGTGTTGTGTTTTGTTACCCATGTACTCCCCATGACCCAGTTTCTCCCGTGTTCTGATTGTGTTCATTGATCCCAGGTGTGTCTCATTTATTCCCTCGTTCAGTCGTGTGTATATATAGTGGTGTCTGTTTCTAGTTTCCTTTGTCCAGTGTGAACACCGTAATGTCCCTGTGCTACGTGTGTGCTCTTGTGTATCATTAAAAACTTCTAAGTATATACTCCAACATCTCCGCGTCTCCTCGCTCCAACGCAGTAGCAGCAAACCTGACAATTCGATGATATAAAAATCAGTTTAAACAACCAGCTCAATGGCATTTGTAAGCATTCAAATGCATATTAATAAATAAGCTGTTAATCAATGTATAACATCTGTTAAAATCATTTGTAGATTTTTTAAAAGTGCATGATCAAAATTGAAAGTTGAATAACATTTGAAAGATGTTAGCTCTGTTAATCAATATGTAATGGCCAATAAGTTCATTAGTAAACCTTTATAAGCCCATTATCTCATATTTGTAGCTATTTGAACATATAATGTTCTGTTAAGCATTATATAATGCTTGTTAATAATTTATTAAAGTTATTATAATGCGTTACCAGATGCAATAGTGAATTGAATATGTGTTGCGAGAAAAGATGCACACATATTCCCACTTTTCCTACTGTGAGGCTGGTTGAATCTCAAATCCTTAACATCTTTAGAGAAAAAGTCGATGCTTTACAAGACGTGACCCTGCTTTATCTCTCTGTCAGGGTGAGAGGAGCTAATGAAGAGTCTGGAGGGCCTATTAAATGTAGCTCTGTCCGCTGTGCAGTAGAGGGCTGACGATGTTTGAAAAACTGTTTTACACAGCCGCTAATTAGCTGGTATTACAGTTCCAATCCGCCCTCAATCACACTCCTACCCTAACAGACTCTACCAACAACAATCTGCTGATGAGCCCCAATTACTCCAGTTCAGCCCCAGACAGACTCATGCTCAGAGCTTTCACCATGACTACAGACACGAGTGCAGGACCTCTAAATGACACATTCATATTACAGTTCAAGCTTCAATCATCTATTCAGTCTAATCCCCTCGCAGAGATGGGAGAGGTCTACTGAAGGCAGCTGATATTACATAGCAGCAGTGTGTGGTTGACTTTTAAAATGAAAAGACAAAGCCTCGCTCCAAATTCAAGGGTATTTTTTACTCACACATCGTAATTTCTAGTTCATTTTGATTCCGATGTGACTGAAAGCAGTGCTGTCTAAGTGAGTGAGCTGTTTACTTTGACTAGTTCATCCATTTTCAGATATTCTAAATAAAATTTTTTTTTTTTCTCCTCTATAAACTTTCCTCTAAAAGCAAAAACTCATTAAAAACTCTTGTTCTGTTCATTATCAGCAGAAATAGAAGGGAAGTTTAATGTAGTTTTCTGTGGTTTTATGGATATTTTAGCAAATGTGGTAGGGTATTTGACACGTAATATGTGACCCTGGACCACAAAACCAGTCATAAGGGTCAATTTTTTTAAATTGAGATTTATACATCGTCTGAAAGCTGAATAAATAAGCTTTCCATTGATGCATGGTTTGTTAGGATCGGACAATATTTAGAGATACAACTGTTTGAAAATCTGGAATCTGAGGGTGCAAAAAAATCAAAATACTGAGAAAATCGCCTTTAAGTTAAAGTTGTCCAAATGAAGTTCTTAGCAATGCATATTACTAATAAAAAATTAAGTTTTGATATATTTACGGTAGGAAATTTACAAAATATCTTCATGATCTTTAAAAATCAATAATTTTGACCCATACAATGTTTTTTTTGGCTATTGCTACAAATATACCCCAGCGACTCCTTTAAAGAAGTTTTGTGGTCAGGGTTACATATGTCAGTCAACATCATATTTGTATAACGTAATACCTTTAAAAAAAAAAAAAAAAAAACAAGAAGTGTGCTTAATTATATTGAATACACATATTGTAGCGTACATCAAATCTTTAAAGTATATTTAAAAATGTACTTGCAGATAATATGAATGAATTTAAAGGCCACTTAAGTGTATTTAAAGTGTTGATGCTGAAGTTTTGTACTTTGTAACAATGTCAGTATCACGAATCACACGGGGAGCACGGGAACAGAGGAGCGAGGAGACGAGGAGTAAAGTAAATCCAAAGTCTTTAATGCAAACAAAACGGGGAACATGGGAAACACTGAGAACATGAAATTACGTTTAACAGCGGACGGGAAACGAGGGGCAGAACACACTTTAAATACACAGTAACTAATTAAGCACAACTGGAATCAAATGAACTAAACAAGGAACACCAGGAACAAATACACATAAGGACAGGAAAAACCAAACATGGGCATAAACATTAAACTGGAGCACGTGGGGGAGGAAAACACAACTCGAGACATGGAACAGATTCTGACGGTCAGATTAAAATGTATTCTAATTCAATTAAGGCGACATTTTAAATGTTTGTCATGCTTTATAAGGTACAGTTATTTTTATGTGTTGACTAAAATATTCAGACACATATAAAATACTTGATTATAATTTTAACTAAGGTTTTTTTTTTTTTGTTTTACTTGGTATTACAGATTTTATTAAATTATAAAGTAACCTTGATATAAGTTAGCTAATTTTCAAATATATGAATTGCAGATTCATTACATTGGATTTACACATGTCAGGACATGACAAGTCTCAATCGAAATGGCATTTAGTTATATTTTAGTTTACCATAAATGCTTGTGACACGTGTTTGTTGCTGTTTAGTTCCTCTTTGCCCCTATTTGGTTCCGTTCCTGTTCTCATTTAGTTTATCATCGTTTATTCTGTTCACCTGTTTTGATTGATTACTCCTTACTTGTTTCACTTCTCCTTAATTACGTTCCATGTGTTTATATACCCTGTGTTTTCCTCAGTTCCCTTGTCTTGCGTTGAAGTTACGTTGTGGTGCTTTACTCCTATGTTCTTCTGTTTAACTCATGGTTTGATCATTTATGACTCACTTCTGGATTACCCTGGCACCGTGTGCTTCATCCCCACCGCATCGTGACATCATTAGTGTCAATACATTCAGCAGTGCACTTTAACCATATTTCACAGACAACTGAAGTACTCATGAAATTGCATATAAAGATGTGTTTAAATCCTACTTAAGTGGGTCTAAATTTCAGCTTATTGCATTTAATATAAATGTAAACTACATTTATATTTTCATTTAATTTCAATAAACATGCAATTAAGTGTAGGCCTATATCTTTTGTCCTGATCACCATTTGTTTTACCATTGGGTTATTTAAAATGGTGTTACTGTGTGATTTTGTTGCTTTCAAATATTACATGCATTTTCTCAATTAAGGTATGAGGTCATAAAAATGGCATGCCTAAATTATAAGAACTGAAGAACCAAAAGTAATACCATATAAACTCAATACAAATTTCAACTGCCTAATAAGTCATCTAGAGAAATTGCATTTTATGCACATATTGTAAAAAAAATAGTACAAGTTGTATGGTAATATGCGATTTCGAACTATACTAACTCTACTTGATACTAAGAGAATCCTTATCCGTCTTTAGCAGGTGGGTCTAATATAGATGACCTCTCTTTACTATCTGTTTGGCCCCTGTTGGCTCATTTAGCCATGAAGCTCCAATTAAAGTTAATGGAGTCAGGGCTCTTAAATGTTCCAGGTAATGTACTGACCATGACAGAAAACAGAGAGAGAGAAAAAAAGAGTAGCTCACATAATTCAGCTCTCAGACTTTATGGCAGAAAAAGTTGTAATTACATCTCACTACTTATAAAGCATTGGTGCTAAATTTTAGAAATAATTACAGCAATGATTTGTTACTTGCAAGTCAGCTGCAAGCAGTAAAACACTATTAATAAAAATAAATGTTTCCTGAGCTGCAAATCAGCATATTAGAATGACCATGTGACACTGAAGACAAGAGAAATGGCTGCTGAAAATTCAGCTTTGCATCACATGTTAAAAATAAATTCAAACAGAACCTGTAAAAACCTAGGCAAAACTCATACAACAAGATACTCCGACAGTATAATTCAACCAAAACTGTACAGTTGCCTTGAAATCGTGTCTAGGTGAAGACCAAGTTTCCAGTGTTCATTTGAAAATTGATCAGAAAGATTTATTGAGAAAATCTCCTTCACTCAAGGTCTGATCTGAATCACGGCTCTGAAATGGAGATGCAGCTTCCTACTTTTAAATGGGCGGCACTAAAGACGTCTCTCAGAGAAACATGACATTCCTCAAACTGCCTCTTAAACTGTACCCCACTAGGTCTGAAAAATGAAAATTTGAGAGGAGATGAGATTTACTGCCACGGATAAAAAAAGAAGCAACATCTGCAAAACATCACGGAGGAGACCACAAATCAAGTCTATAAACCCTCAGCCACCTTATGAAGATAAAATGATGTTTTAAGTGCATCTTAAAGAGAATTATTTTAAGCTAATATATTGTTAACACATCTCATACCAAAATTAATTCAATTTACACTATAAAGGGTGCTTATAGAATAGTCTCTTAGACTTGGTTTTTTTTTAATACCTATTAGATTATGTAAATGTTATATCACACTTAGTTTTAGAAAAGGGAAAACGTAATTTTTTGATGTGGAAAAAAAACTGATTGAGGTAATCATTTAAACATATATTGTTTTTCAGCTTCATAACTCTCGCTCTAGCTCTTTTTACATGTTCAGAAATCATTCTTCTGACAGGTTCAGTCAGGGTCAAAAGACAAACTCTTCATGATCTTGGGACTTCACAGTCAAGCCGCTGCTCTTCTTTCAGGACAGGAGGACACGAGTTCTGTCCCGCTGGGACGGGGGGCTGTCAGAACCAATCGTGTTGTAGGCCCCAAGGGCTCTGTCCAGAGGGATGACCTCATCGTCTTCCTGAGTGGTTAATATCCCAGCATGCTCTCTTGCTCAGAGTTCAAGAGTGGGGATCAGACAGAATCAGGGCACAACCGCAACAACTACTACACGCGATTCTTCATTATTCATACTTCTGCCTCATTAAAATCACACAAGTGGTAGAAAGCAACTTCATCTTGGTCTGTTAAGCAACTTCATTAGATTTTTAAGCAGAAGCTTGTTTGTGGTCTGCTTCACAGAGGCAGTCAATAAAAAATTAAGCCAGTCCCACTTTCCATTTTGTCTTATCCATGAAAATATGTAAATTAATGTATTTTACGTTTTACAATAATGTCTTCAATCAATAAAAAGAGCCTTTTTGGCAATTCCAGGTAATTTACCATAGAAATATGATGTTGTTGATGTTATTTTTATTTTTTTAACACCTGTATAACTGTTATAGCGCCACCTATAGCACAATCTCCATAACAGTTGACATGCTTCATTAGCTGCGTGTGCTGCGTTTCATTAAGTTTAAAGTTTTAATTTAGGATTCATAGGCTTTTGGGTATATTTGGCCAGGCCCATTTTCTAAACGACCCTGTTCTATCTTACCAAAGGGTTGACCTAGAGAGTCCAGAGAATTGTACTGCAGATGTTTTCTGGATGACGCCAACCCTGAACCAATATACAAAAGTACCACATTTTCTGTGAAGCTGCTTTGCAACAATTTGTATCGAATGTGAATTTAACTTAATTAAATTAAGCAAAAAAACCTAGGATCAGTTCGTAAAAGTAGTTTTTAAGAAGTAAAAAAAAAAATCAAGATAGCCGAAAATTTAGCCCGGGTGGTGATCAAATCCATCAAGTGTGTTTTGTTTATCTTGACCCAGGGATTCCAATAATATTAGACACTTGAGTCTACGACAAGCACTTTAGAAGTTATGAGCGATTTCGTACTTTAGATTGCTGTAGCGCCCCCCTCAGGCCGATTGGGGCGAGCCTTAGTGACGCTGTAGACGGGGTGGGTACTACCATTGCTTAAAGTTTCAGGTCTCTATGCCTGCAGCAGAACACTTGGAATAAACGTAATGTTATTATTTGTTATTCTGGACGATATTATAGCTATCGTTAGGCCTTTATTATACTTGCTTAGCATAGAGCTAACTAGTCAAGAAAAGCTGTTTTGATGATCTACAACAAGGTATTGTGTGTTTTTTGTGTTTTTCTTTTACATTTTCAGTCTGTTAATTTGATATCATATAATTTAGATTAACCCACTTACATGTCACTAACAAAAATTGTAATTAGTTACTTTATTTGTCCATCACTTGGTCTCCTCTTGTGCAAGTGGGTGGTTTTTGGAAGTCATAATGGGAATCAATAGTCTGTCTAAAATAGTAGCTAGGAAGAGTTTTTACTTTAATATAATTGTATTATTGAGTGCTGCATTTTGAAGTATTTTTTAGTGATTATGTATTTTTGTAGGCCATCCTGAATGTTAGCATCATCCTGGTTCCCTCGACTAAAAGCCAGTAGGATTTTTCCATTGACTTTTGGATTAGTGCAAAAAAAAAAAGCTCTGTGACCAACAAATGTTTATGATTATTACATGTTTTGATCATCATGATAATTTTCACAAATTATGAATTTTGAAGCCTAAATACAATCAGCAACAATACAAAGCTAAACATAGTTAATAAACATACGTAACAAGCATTAAGCTTCGAACAACTCTTTCAGTCTTTATTAAAAACACGATATATGGAAGGTTTGATTCAGAATTGTTTGCAAGAGTGCAATTATAAACAAAATGAGGCAGTAAAAGCAGACTAGTGAGCAGATGAGTTTACCTGTTCAACATGATGATGTTTACTGCCCCAGAAAACCTCTGTAACCCCATTTAGCCACTTGTTAGCAGCTGCCTTTTTTCAAGACAAGTAAAAGCTTCACATGGACAAGGGGGTATGACTTGTGTACTTAATGCTGTAGAATAAAACGTGAAAATATCTTGAGCAACCACAGACCTTATTTCAGGCATTTAAAATCATTGACTTTAGGATGATGGAAACAGAAGTGCTAAAATGCTAACTCATTTCTGGGTTGTGGCCTACAAAAATATGTCATCCCTGAGTGCTCTTTACTTAATACGTTTTACAACTGATACCAGCATAACTACAGAAAATAATTCTGAATATTCCAGTGGAAATAGAAGATAATTAACAGCATAACAAAACTGCCACATGAACAATCTAATACGCATGCAAAGCAGAGTTGCAATTTACATTTAATCATTTTTACATCAATGAGGATGAAATCTGTTTGTCTGTTGTACAGTATGATTACACCAGGCACACACATCTGTGAAACATTTGCTACAATTCATGCAAATGGCTTGTCGTAAATAGCTCAAACAAAACCTAGCTGTTAGATTTAACATCAATAGGGAGGAAAAATATCTAAAATCATGGTTCATTTTCATAAAGGACTGCCAGTGACCGCTGTTGCATGCATAAAATGCAACCTTTTTATTCTGACATTGTATGATTTCTATTAACATTAAAGAATAGAACATGATCAATATTATCTTTCAACGTTCAATTTAAATAACTGTAATTGCACAAAATATGTAGGCTACAATTTCAGTTTGTTTATTGTGAAATAACTCTGTCCTTCTGTCCTGTGATAAGCATTGTTCAGGGCTGCCATTCCCCCAAAGCTTTAATGCTTTCTTATTATACTTTTTGGAAACGCAGCCCTGTTTGAATGCACTGTCAGCAGTGAGTGAACGCTCTCTGTGATTGATTAGTTCTGTCTTGCAACATATTCGCGTTTTGATGAGCAGGAAAATAGTTCTATCCTACACAATTACTCGCTAACAAAGGTTATTATTAGTCCAATTCAGTACATATTGTAAGAATTTTGTTGTGTTACATTAACAAAATCACTGGTAAATAAACCACACCTTAGTATTTATATTTTTTGTTTGAGTATCGATACTTTCGATACTCGCGTCAGTATCGATATATCGATACTTTGGATCGATACGCCCATCCCTAGTGTGTTTGAATGATGCGCGCGTGCCTTCACGAGTTCACGGAGTGGATCGGGAAAATTATCTGGATAATATTTTCTGCGATTAACTACATAAATTCTGCTCTGGATCACACAAACATACTGTATTCCGTCAGAGAGTACTGTGGGTGCAACGCATCATCATTTGGATTACTTATACTGCATTTTTGCAATAGATAAATGATTGTAATTGCATTTATCTTTTTGTTTTTTATACTGTACAGAAATGTTTAGGTTTATAGGTAGGAGTGGAATTAGCGACTATAAATATTTTAATGCTATATTGTTACAAATTTTTTTATTTTCCTGCGTATTTCGGTCATTTGTTTTTTATATCCTTTTATATTCGCTGTAAAATGGGTAGGTTTAGGTTTGGGGGTAGGTTAAGGGGTCTAAAAATCTAAATCGCTTATTGATAAAATGATAAAAATGCATATCTGTTATAAAATGGGTAGGTTTAGGTTTGGGAGTAGGTTAAGGGGTCTAAAAATCTAAATCGCTTATTGATAAAATGATAAAAAATGCATTGATACAAATACCTTAATGATATAAAAGATACGTAAATATTTGTGCGTTTTTTAGCTAAAAATACGTAGCGATTTGTACGTTTTAAACGTTGAAATACATCTAAATTGTACGTTTTAGCATTAATAAAAACGTACAAAAATGTACGTTTTGTGCTTGTAAGTGTTACATATTAATACCTACGTATAAACATGAGACCAGGCTGCACATACACACAACTTTCCTCTCGCCCATAGATTTCCAGCATCTTTACCGTCTATAGATCAGCATAATGGCCTGTGCATTGATGTCTGCTAACTACCTGTCTCCTGTTCGAATTCCAGCTGAAAGCTGTAGCTAATTTACACCAAACAATTAATTCTGATTCAAAAGCGATCTTGGAGAGTGGTTAAGGCTAGCAAGTACTAGTCATAAAATAATTTGGGACAACTGATTTCTGTACTGGCAAATCAATGGCCTTTACATTTCACCATAATAACCTCCAAAACGTGAACTAGGACCTTACTTTAATTTCTCTCAATATTATTTTTGCATATTTGGAATCTTACTGATTACTGCTGTCATTTTCTGTCATAACACAAATTCGTTACTGTTACTATATCATGCTGCATTGTAAATGTCCCCCCCTCCCCCCATTATAAAGATTGTTGCTCCCTTTCACTGGGAACAAGAAGTTTATTTACTAGTCAGTGTAATAGTGTTACACAACACCATTAGTTGCACTGTTACATGGTGAAAATAAGCTAAACTTAGTGACTGACTCAGATTTGAAGACTGAACACTGCAATCTACATTACATGTGGCATTGTTGTACTTCATAATGCAGAAATAATGCTATCTCTTCCAGTAGATTTTTGAAAGTCAGTGTGTGTTTGTTTTTACAACAACAACAACAACAATTATAAATAACATAAATAATATATTATTATTATAAAATCATTTATTCATGTCACAATGGATCTATGCAACCAACGTGAACGTCATTCACACCATACATTAACATAAGTTACCAATGTTTCAAAACTTGTAATATTGAGTTAATACATTTAAAACACAAACCAACACATTCTCACCTGTGAAATATTATCCCATTTCTTCGGAAATTTAAATCCCAGTTTTTACAACCATCGGCTGTGCAGGATTGTGGCATCTTCGAATATTCATTGATTATTATGGTGAATGACGTCAAGTTGACCGTTAAAGATGGCAGACGCGTCTACATGCTTGACGCAGTCGAATGGGGCATCTGCCTTTACATATCTATGGGAGTGAATGGGGAAACCTGTTTGAAAACAGGTCATTGTGTTTGCAGTTACCTTTAGTGATGCTAGTAGGTTAGAAATTATACATTTTACCTTTAAAGGTAAACCCGCAGCTTTTATCTTAACAAGACGTTAATCGATGGATTGAATTCATGTGGATTACTTGTGGATTATTGTGATGTTTTTATCAGCTAGACTCTTATTCTGACGGCACCCATTCAGTGCAGAGGATCCATTGGTGAGCAGTGACCATTTGGGCCTAAAAAAATTTCCAAATCGGTTTCCCATGTAGAAACAAACTGATCTACATCTTTGATGACCAGAGGGTGGGCAAATTTTCAGCTAATTTTTTTTTTTTTTGGTGAACTATTCCTTTATTGATACCAAACAAAACACTTTTTATTCATGGAAGTCCTTGAATGTCCATTGTTAACCAATCGCTGCTTAGTGTTTCATTTCACAGGAAGAATGCTGAAGTCAAATCCTCATTCTGAAGTTGTATTTGAAAAACAGTGCTCTCTCATAACAAAAATATTTCAATTTCAGTGGTTGAAGAGACACATTCATCTTCCAGCATGATTTGTGCTGCATTGTCTACATTTGGCTCAAGTAATTGCCTCCATTCATTGCATATTTCTCAATCCTGTATGACACATTGCTACAGTGCTTTGATAAGAAAACAATTCTGTCTTTTTGCTTACATTTTTTGCCCATACATGGTCTTTTCCTCCCACTTTCTTAATATTTCTCTTTCTTTATTTGCAGACATCAAGTATCAGTTGGTGTTGATGGCATATTTTTTGAAAAGCACAAAGGACACAGAATTACCTCTCTATGACAGTGATTCCCAACGACAGGTTTGTGTAGCTCAGGAGGGATGTAATCAGGTTCCAAGAGGTATTTCTAAAAATTATTTTTTTTTAATTTGGTATTTTGGTAAAATAGAAATGACTAATTTTTCTATAATTTTTTTTTTATCTATTATTTTTTTGTAAATTTGCATGGAGACCCTTGTATATATATTATATATATATATATAATATATTAAATATTATATATTATATGTATACTTTTTTTTGTTTTTTTTTTTTAATGATACGGCTCTATTATATTATTGCTGTTCAAATGATTATGGCAATGCAATTTTTGCAACATAATAATCTGATTTAATAGTGAGGATGACTTATGCTTTCAAGAACAACACTGAGGATAAATTATAATGAGTCACTCAAAAGGAGTTTGTAGAATTTATTTGTGAATAAAATATGACCTCATAAAAGGCATGAATGGTAAGAGAATTATCATATTTAAAAAAGCTTTTTTGTACCGACATGTTGCATTGGTATTAATTTTCTCTCCGTCCAAAACTCATTTGTTACTGTTTTTTATTTTTTTTTATTTATTAAATGGGAACAATATTACATCATTATTGCACAATGCAGATCATATGAAGGACAAATAAAAGGAACAACTTCCTTTGAGTTAAAATAATGTGATGCACACTAAATGTCTTGGGATTTCCGGGACAGCAAAGGCTGAATGTGAGGTGCTTTCAGAGCATAATCTATAGGTAACTTTAGCAATGGATTTATGTCAGTGCCATTAGTAGCTGCGAGTCATGTATCAGCTTCGCACTATTTACTGTGTGACTCATTCCATTCCAGTCATTTTCATTATAGACCAGAGCCTTTATCCATACACCCTTAGGCCAACAATCATAACAACACCACACACACACAACCACCACCCACCAGTCTATGCCATATGTTTATACTCAATGTATACACTGACACACACTCAGCTATTTACAGCTATTTATTGTTTCAGATATGGTAAACAGGTCCACTTCATCTACTGGTCATTCTGGTCTAATTCATGTTCCACTGCTGTATTTATAACAATAAATAAGTTTATTGAGTTAATCAAGTGAGTTAGTCAAGTCATTATTTCAATGTACATTGTTTCAAAGCAGCTGTATATAGCAGATTAGACTTGGATGATAATATTGTTTACATTTTGCAATGATACGAGCAATAAAGGAGGACAAATCTAAAAAAAACATATATAGTTTAATGTTTATTCAATATTTATTATTATACTAAATGTCTTGTTCTATAGAATTATTTATATATTTAAGTTTAGAATTATTAATGAGTGTGTGTGTGTGTATTTCTGAATAAATATTCAGACAAAAAAAATTAGCACCATATCTCTGACCAATGTTAACTTCTCATATGTGTTAAAATGTAATAAGTATTGAAATATTCTTCTGTCTGACTGTAATAAAAACTTGCAGAAGTGCAGAACAAGTTATCGCAGCTTGGTTTCATCTTTGTTCACTGCGGAGGAAGTTTTGAAAGTTCTGAAAGTCACAATATATTTTCACAGCGTATGAACCCTTTTATCTCAAAAGATCAAGGAAAATGCGATTCCTCACGGTATGACCGATTTAAAGGGGTCAATCATTTTCAGAAGCTGTGCAATTTAGCTAATAAAGACACTTGTTTCGTAGGGTGTATTTTATGGTTTATTCGCTTTGACTGTTTGCATGAGTCAGTCAAGATCTTACCTGAGCCTATAAGAGGCCCTTAAGTGGTCCTGCATCTTTATTTATTGGGATCTGAATAGTCACTTCACTTTGTTCTTTATGGATTTGAAAAAATAGGGATTCTTTAGGGATTCAAAAAAACACGTGTGAAATCCCCAACAGAAATCAAAGTGCTTCACGGGCAGAATCAAAGACAGAAGCACCTGAATGATGGAGAGCAGGTGTCTGTTTCTCTAAGCCCTGAGCTTTGCTTGTTCGCTCATTACAGGGTTTGAAGACTGCTTGGAAGTTGTTTTCCTCAGGCCTGTTCTTTCTGAGAAAGCAAGAAATAATAGAGGAGAGAGTTGTGATGCAAGTGGCATGAAGCAGAATAAGAGAAAGATGGATAAAGACCTGAGAATAAAAGATTTCCGTGTGCCAGATCCTAGACATAGTTTTAGGAAATCACATTTTCACTCATCCCACCTTCTCCTCCGAGTACAAACAAGCAATTAATTTGAATGCATTTTTAACTCTACACAGCTTAATTTCCTTATGTGCCTCTGAAGCAATCATGAGAAGTCATTTACAACTTATGACTTAATGTATGTTTATGTGAGGTAACCTGGTTTCAAATCCACAACTAACATACTTTTTATGGTGAGCTAACCTAAATCAAAATGCAACAAAAGCTTAAAGAAATAAAACAGAAAACGCCTCATTCACTAATAATTTCAAACTTAATTTCTAACAAAACACACCTGGAATCAATGACAGGTTAATCAACAGAAAAACTACAATTATACACAAATACACAGGAAACACAAACTGAATAACAACTCCCCCAAACCCCAATGAGCAGCATCCTTATACCAACAAAACCTCAACATGACCCCAGAGTCCAAGAGGGTGGTTGAGCAGAGGTTGAATGGGGGGAGGGATGGCAGGCCAGACCTGTGATGCAAAAGTGGGCCTGGAGACTTCAGCAGGCCCAGCAAAGTGGAGAGCCAGGGCAGATCTGGCAGAACAGGGAGCCAGCGGAGCGGGGAACCAAGGTGGTGCTGGCAGTTCAGGGAGTCTGGGCAGAAAAGATGACCAGGGAAAGGTCAGAGAAGGCCTTGGACACGACAGGACAGTCAGAGGTTTCAGAGACAGCCTCCTTGATCATGACAGAGAGACCACTGGACATGGGACCACCAGACTTGTGACCATGCTGTTTTGGTGAACTGGTGGGAAATTTGTATGAATTCGTACAAACTCATTCACACCCTACTAAGGGTTAGGGTTTTTTTTTTAGTTTTTTTTTTTAGATCCGGTTTAGTAGATGTGTGGAAAAAGTTTATATGCAGAATTTACACACAAATACACATGTATGCATGGTTAGTGTTTGGGATTTATTCTTTGTAAATATTACAAATATTACAATGAACTGGCTGCAACTGCAGCTGTCAAAGCTCAAGTTGAGATGATTGACAATTCATACACTTTCATTCTTACAGTTTTGTACAATCTTTTCACGCCGTGTTAAACGCTATGTTTAGAGATGGAACTTCATGCTTTTTTTCAACAAATCATACATTTTAATACAAAATAGTACAAAATCACCAATTAATAAAACATTGTCTCTTTGAGATCGGGTTGGTAAATGTGTGAAAATGTTTTTGCACACAAATACACATGTATGCATGGTTTGTGATAGGGAACCTATCTTTGTAAATATTACATATCCACCCAAGCCAATGAACTTGCTGCTACAGCAAGTGTCAGAGCTCAAGATGAGGTGATTGACAGTGATATTACAGACACCTGTCAGGTAAAACAGAGTTTAAGTGCACAGAATAGGCTGTCATAAAGATTTCCAATGACAAACTTTAATATTAAACAGATTAGTGAACTAAAACACAGATTACAGTGACTACCATGTTATTATTCTCAAACTATATAAGTTGAGTAATACACTTCAGATGCAAGAGGACTCTGTTTTACTTGACACCATAATTGCTATTATGAACATCATTGTTCCAAGTTTTATAGTCAGCATTCTACTGTATATAAAGTCACAAGCCTGTCAGCCATCTTTTTTTTTTTTGCACCTATTTTATAAGATCCAGGGTTTGCTCATGGTCTATGGCTGCATCTAAAAGCGCATACTCTCTGACTAGGTACTTCTTTTGAATAATAGATTCCGCTGTTTTATGACTACTTTTGCTTTATGAATACTGTGAATTCGGACATAGCCTACTACTCTTTTGACATACTGTTTTTCGCCCACTACATAGAAGGGAGGCGTGTGATTCAGATATAGCCTGTGTCATTCCATTGCTCGCACACTTTATGTGGGTGTCCAGGTGCTTCAGTATAATTACCCACAATCCTCCACCTTACAGCACTCACAACCCTTCAACTCAGCTTCTAGTGATAGAAAGAAAGAGAGAAGGTGTGAAATTGAGGGTGAACAATGCATCACACGGAAACATGCTTGTTATTTTGACCCAAGCTGTTTGCTCAACCTCTCTGTCTCGCTCACACACTGTAGAGAGGTGAGAGTCTCACCTGACTGAAACAGCTCTTGGAGGAGGGTTAAATGAGCGGGGCATGAGGAGATGTGAGGGAATAAAAGAAAGAACAGGAACTCCCTACTGCTGTCAGTCAGGCACACTGAGCAAACAACAGTGTTAATGAATCAGCGTCTATTGCCTCACAAAATCCAGAACCCCACAAACATGATGGAGGGCAGGGGTGGAACAATTAATTTGTTTCCTTCATTTCCTTCATTTAATTTGAATCCTTAGTTCAAATTAAAGAGATCTAATGCCTGGAGAAATCTGTCTGTTAACATTCATATTCATCTCAAAGGAAGATACCAACCCAATCTCCCAGGATAACAACTGTTTTAAAAGGTGGCGATTTTGTATGAATTTGTACGATGTGAATTATATGGAATGAAATATTTGCAATTTATATGTTGTATTCTGGTAGAATACATTGCTAATTTTGAATGGCTGTCAACAGAGAGAGATGCTTTTTTGCATCTGATAGTGTAATTAAGGCATGCTTTATAATGACAATTGGCATGACAATCATCATGGCATACTGCTATGTTACTTCTATTCAATTCGGAAACTAAATCATTTTACATCTGGCTTTCAACTTGGAAACTCCAAATATGATTTCATCATATGTGGGTGCACCAAAAAAAAAAAATGAATTAAACTGAAAAACTTAGGTTTGATTTGCTAGCTTGCATTTTTTTTGTATCAATATGTGTTGATATTATATAAATAAATATAAGACATGCATTTACAAAAATGTATTGCAAAAGCATATATAAACATATATTTTTGTATATATGTTGTTTTACTAAAGTTGCATATATAAATAAAATGGTAACACTTTAGTATAGGGACCAATCTGGAGTGCCCATGAGCTCTGCTAGAGGGCACTCCATCCCATACCTATGCCACTCAATCCCAGACTCTATTTCCCATAACCCTCTGCCTAGGAACTTGTTATCAGACACCACCTGTTCCAAATCAGGAGGACTATAAATGTTGCACTCACACACACACTCATGGCTGAGTATTGTTGAATCAGCCATTCGTTTAGTTTCAATGTTTTCCGTGCTATCCATTCTAGTTTCTCCGTTTCCTTGCCTTTGTGTTTTGATCCCTGGACTGTTTCCTTGTTTATGATTGTTTGCTGCCTGCCCTGACCATTGCCTGTTTTGTGGATTACATTTTGCCTGTCCCTTGGATGTTAGTATTTTGCTGGTGATTTACCTGTCTTGACCACGCTCATACCTATTAAAGCCTGCATATGGATCCTCATCTCCATTGTCACACTTCCCACATTACAGAATACTCAGCCACACCTGGATCCAGCGGTTATTTGAGTGTTCCCAGGTGAGTCATGGACCCAGTTGACCAGCTACTACATCTTCGGCAAGGAGACTTATCTATTGAAGAGTTCACAGTTCTGGATTGTCCTTATCTTGTGCCATTGAGATATGGTTTAAAGACATTTTTCATTTTGGACTCAATGAGTCTTGGTTGAGTGAAATCTTGGTTACCTGAAGGGGAAATTCAATTGTACTTTGAGAGACTTTATGGACTATGCTCTTTTGCTATGTGGTTCTCCTTTCACTGTGGGAGAGGCAGAGACTTTCCACACAATGGCTGGCCTTCCAGAGTCTCATCATGACATGGCCGCCCTTGCAGAGTCTCGTCCCGTCGTGGCTGCCCTTCCAGAGTCTCGTCATGACATGGCTGCCAGTCCAGAGCCTCTTCACAAGAGGGTCGCCAGAGACTACAGGCGTCATGGCCACCCCATCAAAGCCTGTCAAGCCAGAGCCTGCTCACCTCAAGTCTGCCAAGCCAGAGCCTGCTCACGTCAATCCTGCCAAGCCAGAGCCTACTCACGTCAAACCTGCCAAGCAAGAGCATGCCAAGTCATGTCGACCACACCTAGAACCACAAAGTCAGTCCCACCACTGGTGTCGGTGCGAGCTACTGGTAGCCCGCCGGCCACTACAATCTTAAGCCCGCCAGCCGCGATGCACTCATATTCACTGGTCTCAGTACTCATAAGCCCATAAGCCTTGATGCTCTCTAGTTCACCGGATGCAGCGGCACCTGTCTCGGAGGTAGACCTTGGATTCTCTGTTCTGCCTTCATTCTATGTGTTTGAGTTTCCCCAGAGGTGGCAGCCTCCGCTACAGATCCTCCCGAGATGGTGGAGTCCGTTCCAGTCCCCGAATCCAGTCCCGACCAGTGTCCAGTGCCGGCTCCAACCCCTGAGTTCAGCCAGGATCGCGCTCTCACCCCAGAGTTCAGCCAGGATCCCACTATCGCCTCAGAGCTCAGCCAGAATCCCGCTCTCGCCCCAGAGTCCAGCCAGAATCCTGCTCTCGCCCCAGAGCCCAGCCAGAATCCCGCTCTCGCCCCAGAGCCTAGCCAGGAGTCTGCTCCTGTCCATAAATCCGCTCCAGAGCTTGCCTCAGTCCATTAATCTGCTCCAGAGCTTGCTCTAGTAGTTCATGAATCTGCTCTGGAGTCTGCTTCAGTCCTTGAATCCACTCCAGAGCTCGCCCCAGTCCTCGAACCCGCTCCAGTTCCTCCCGAAGTGGCGGCATTCGCCGCAGAACCTCCAGAGGTGGCGGATCTCGCTGCAGAACCTCCAGAGGTGGGGGTGGTGTCCATTTCAGCTCCCCTCAAGGCATGGGCACCCACCTGTGAACTCATTGACTGTCCTTTCATGGCCCAGAGGGCCAGTTCTGAACTCTCAGTTTGCCCTGTCACGGTCAAGGAAACTGGTTGTGAACTCCCTGCTTATTCAGCCACAGCCAAGGAGGCCGTTTATGAACTCTTGTCCTGTCCTGAATTGACCACAGAGGTCATCTATGAACTTGAGTCCTGTCTTGACCCGGCCGTAGAGGCAGTCTGTGAACCCACTGATTGTCCTGTTAAGGTCAAGGAGATCATCTGTGATCTTTCTGACTGTTCATCTACGGCCAAGGAGGCCGTTTATGAACTTTCTGCCTGTCTAGCCACAGCCCAGAAGGCCACCTGTGACTGTCCTGTTATGGTCAAGGAGACCGTCTGTGAACCCTCTGACTGTCCTGTCACATCCACGAAGGCCATCTGTGAACCCTCCAACTGTCCTGTCATGGCCAAGGAGGCCGTCTGTGAACTATCTGACTGTACTGACTTGGCCAAAGAGGCCGTCTATGAACTCTCTTACTATCCTGTTATCGCCAGGGAGGCCATTGTTAATCTTTTTGTGTTCTTTGTTACAGTCCTACCTGATCCGCCTTGGTGGTTCCCCACTCCATCAGATTCGCTGAGATGGTTCTTAGCCCCATCAGCTCCACCTGCTCTGCCCTGGTGGTCTTCAGCTCTACCAACTCCACCTGCTCTGCCCTGGAGGTCTACAGCTTCACCTGCTCCGCCCGGGCTTCCTGCTCTGCCGACTCCGTCCTGACTTCCTGCTCTGTCGGTTCCGCCCTGGCATTTTGCTCTGCCTTGGCTTCCTGCTCCGTCGGCTCTGCCTCAGTCCCCTGTTCCTCCACTTCCTCATGGACCTGGCCCTCCATCCCTCCCCTGTTCCGCCTCCACTCCACCTCCCTCCTGGACTCATTTCTGTTCTCGTTTAGGAGCGTCTGGAAGCCAGGGGGGCTATGTTACAATCTCCAGCTTGAGTGCCCATGAGATCCGCTAGAGGGCACTCCATTCCATACCTATGCCACTCAATCCCGGACTCCATTTCCCATAACCCTCTGCCTAGGAACTCGTCATCAGACTCCACCTGTTCCCAATCAGGAGGACTATAAATGATGCACTCACACACACACTGACCATATTCTACGTCCCTAATCCTACCCAAAACTTAAACTTAACAACTACCTTACTAACAACTATTAATAAGCAGCAAATTAGTAGTTTATTGAGGGAAAACTCTTAGTTAATAGTTAGTTAATAGCGAGAACTGACTCTTAAAATAAGTCGTGAAAAATAAAGTACATAAAAAAATAAAAATAAACAATGGCGCCGACGCTGATGGCTGCCTCCGTGGCGTGCTCTGCAGTTGTTTTTATGTTTTTGTTAGTTTGTCCTGTCTTTAGTTATATCCCTGCAATCAGTTTCACCAGAGACAAATTGCTGGACATTCGGAAGTACACACCACCCGATATTTCACCGGTTTTCGACTATTCTGATGTTTTGCTGGACATTGTTGTCGGTGGAGCTGTGGCGCTGATCAAACGCTTCAGGACGCGCAGACGGGGGAAGCGAGCCGGCGCGCTCGTCAAGCTCAGACAGCGCGGATTCAGGACGCCGTTGCCTAGCATCCATCTGGCGAACCTCCGCTCTCTACCCAACAAAACAGATGAACTCATTCTGCTCTCCCGGACAAATAAGGATTCTTCAAACTCTGCTGCTCTGTGTTTCACGGAAACCTGGCTGAAAGACGCCATTCCGGACAGCGCGTTGAGTCTCCCGGGCTTTCAGCGGTTCAGAGCAGATCGCGACGCAGAATCAACGGGGAAATCACGAGGTGGCGGGACATGCTTTTACATCAAGGAGAGGTGGTGGCAGATGTCACTGTGTTAAAGAAGATGTGCTGTTCAGATCTAGAAGTGCTCTTCATTAATTGCAAGCCGTTCTATTCGCCGCGGGAGTTTTGCTCGTTCATTCTCGTCAGTGTCTACATTCCTCCGCAAGCACACGTGAGCACCGCTTTACAGAAACTCGCCAATCTGATCACAGACACAGAACAACAACACCCGGACTCTGTTTTAATCATTCTCGGGGACTTTAATAAAGCCAATATCTCCCATGAACTGCCAAAATACAGAAAGCACATCACATGTCCCACCAGAGACAATAATATATCGGATCACTGTTACACCACAATAAAGAATGCATATCACTCTGTCCACGGGCAGCTTTGGGGCTCTCTGATCACTGCTTGGTTCATCTTATACCGACCTACAGGCAGAAACTGAAATCAGCTAAACCTGTATTAAGGACTGTAAAAAGATGGACTAATGAAGCAGAGCAGGATTTACAAGCTTGTTTTGACCTCACTGATTGGAGCGTCTTTGAAGCTGCTGCCACCGATCTGGACGAGCTCACAGAGACTGTAACATCTTATATCAGTTTCTGTGAAGACATGTGCATTCCTACCAGGACTCATTTAACCTACAAAAACGACAAACCATGGCTCACTGCAAAACTCAGACAGCTCCGTAAGGCCAAAGAAGATGCTCACAGGAAGGGGGATAATGTCTTGTATAAACAGGCTAAATACACACTGGAAAAGGAGATCAGAGTGGCAAAGAGGAATTATTCAGAAAAAATAAGGATTAAATTATCTTCCAGTGACTCGGCATCAGTGTGGAAAAGTCTAAAAGAAATCACCAATTACAAGACACCATCCCCCAGCACTGCGGAGAATCAAAACCTGGCAGACGATCTGAACGAGTTCAACTGCAGGTTTGAAAAAACACCCCACAACCGCCCTGAACACCTCTCCACACAACCATTCACACCTCCAGCAACCCCCCCTCCCCCACACCTGCAATTCAGATCAGCGACGAAGAGGTGCGCCAGGTCTTCGGAAGCAGAAAAGGAAAAAAGCACAAGGCCCAGACTGTGTTACACCAGCCTATCTGAAATCCTGTCCTGACCAGCTGGCCCCCATCTTCACAAAGATCTTCAACAGATCACTGCTGTGCAAAGTTCCCTGCTGCTTCAAAAGCTCCACCATCATCCCCATCCCAAAGAAACCCAAAATTACTGGACTTAATGACTACCGACCTGTGGCTCTAACGTCTGTGGTCATGAAGTCTTTGAAAGACTGGTGCTGGCCCACCTAAAGGACATCACTGGACCCTTGCTGGAACCTCTTCAGTTTGCCTACAGAGCAAAAAGGTCTATGGACAATGCAGTCAACATGGGACTGTATTATGTTCTGCAACATCTAGACAGACCAGGGACTTATGTGAGGATCATGTTTGTGGACTTCAGCTCGGCGTTTTACACTATCATCCCAAACCTCCTCCTGGCCAAACTAACGCAGCTCTCCGTGCCCACCTCGTCTGTCAGTGGATCAACAGCTTCCGGACAGACAGGCAGCAGCTAGTGAGGCTGGAAAAACACGCATCCAGGACTCTCACGATCAGCACAGGCGCCCCTCAGGGTTGCGTTCTCTCCCCACTGCTCTTCTCACTGTACACCAACGACTGCACATCTAAAGACCCTCTGTCAAGCTCCTGAAGTTTGCAGACGACACCACAATCATCGGCCTCATTCAGGACGGTGACGAGTCTGCGTACAGACAGGAGGTCGAGCAGCTGGCTTTCTGGTGCAGTCTTAACAACCTGGAGCTCAACACGCTCAAAACTGGGGAGATGACTGTGGACTTCAGGAGAAAACCCTCTGCACTCCCACCACTCACCATCATGGACAGCACTGTGACGGCAGTGGAGTCATTCAGGTTCCTGGGCACCACAACCTCTCAGGACCTGAAGTGGGACACTCACATTGACTCCATAGTGAAAAAGGCCCAGCAGAGGTTGTACTTCCTGCGCCAGCTGAGGAAATTCAACCTGCCAAAGGAGCTGCTGAAACAGTTCTACTCAGCCATTATTGAATCTGTCCTCTGCACTTCATTAACTGTCTGGTTCAGCTCAGCTACCTAATCTGACCTCAGAAGACTTCAGAGGTTAGTCCGGACTGCTGAGCGAATCATTGGTACAACTCTCCCTTCTCTCAAAGAACTGTACTCGTCCAGAGTGAGCAAACGGGCTGGCAGAATCACTCTGGATCCCTCACATCCAGCACACTCCCTCTTGAACTGTTGCCATCTGGTCGACGCAACAGAGCACTGAGCACCAGAACAGCCATGCACAGGAGCAGTTTCTTCCCTCAGGCAATCCATCCCATGAACACTTGACAATAACTGTGGAAAACACACTATTTATTCACTCATACACTTCTTTATCTAACACAAACACTTCAATTTGACATAATAGTACTGTAATATTCAACTGTCTATTGTTATATACCTGTAAATACAATTGTCGATTTGTATATTTTTATTCCTAAGTTACTTGTTCGAATTTTTCTATTTTATTATCTGTGTTTTTGTGCTGTCACTGTCATTCTGTTACACTGTATGGAGCTTTCGTCATGAAACACAAATTCCTCGTATGGTAAACATACCTGGCATAAAATAGTATTTTTTGATTCTGATTCTGATTATGACACCATGGCGGTATGGAAAGTATTCAGACCCCCTTATATTTTTCACTCTTTTTTATATTTCAGCCATTTTCTAAAATCATTTAAGTTTTTTTTTTTTCATCATTAATGTACACACAGCACCCCAATATTGACAGAAAAACACAGAATTTTTGACATTTTTGCAAATGTATTAAAAAGAAAAACTGAAATATCACATAGTCCTAAGTATTCAGACCCTTTGCTCAATATTTAGTAGAAGCACCTTTTGATCTAATACAGCCATGAGTCTTTTGGGAAAGATGCAACAAGTTTTCCACACCTGGATTTGGGTATCCTCTGCCATTCCTCCTTGCAGATACTCTCAGTCTGTCAGGTTGGATGGTAAACAGGTTGGTGGACAGCCATTTTTAGGTCTCTCAGAGATGCTCAATTGGGTTTAAGTCAAAGCTCTGGCTGGGCCATTCAAGAACAGACACAGAGTTGTTGTGAAGCCACTCCTTTCGTTATTTTAGCTGTGTGCTTAGGTTCATTTTCTTGTTGGAAGGTAAACCTTCGGCCTAGTCTGATGTCCTGAGCACTCTGGAGAAGGTTTTAGTCCAGGACATCCCTGTACTTGGCCGCATTCATCATTCCCTCGATTGCAACCAGTCGTCCTGTCCCTGAAGCTGAAAAACACCCCCACAGCATGATGCTGCCACACCATGCTTCACTGTTGGGACTGTATGAGACAGGTGATGAGCAGTGCCTGGTTTTCTCCACACATACCGCTTAGAATTAAGGCCAAAAAGTTCTATCTTGGTCTCATCAGACCAGAGAATCTTATTTCTCACCATCTTGGAGTCCTCCTTGTGGGCTTTCATGTGTCTTGCACTGAGGGGGGGCTTCCGTCGGGCCACTCTGCCATAAAGTCCCGACTGGTGGAGGGCTGCAGTGATTGTTGACTTTCTACAACTTTCTCCTATCTCCCGCTGCATCTCTGGAGCTCAGCACAGTGATCTTTGGGTTCTTCTTTACCTCTCTCACCAAGGATCTTCTCCCCCGATAGCTCAGTTTGGCCGGACGGCAGCTCTAGGAAGGGTTCTGGTCGTCCCAAACGTCTCCATTTAAGGATTATGGAGGCCACTGTCCTCTTAGGAACCTTAAGTGCAGCAGAAATGTTTTGGTAACCTTGGCCAGATCTGTGCCTTGACACAATTATGTCTCTGAGCTCTTCAGGCAGCTCCTTTGACCTCATGATTCTCATTTGCTTGACATGCACTGTGAGCTGTAAGGTCTATATAGACAGGTGTGTGGCTTTCCTAATCAAGTCCAATCAGTATAATCAAACACAGCTGGACTCAAATGAAGGTGTAAACCATCTCAAGGATGATCAGAAGAAATAGACATCACCTGAGTTAAATATATGAGTGTCACAGCAAAGGGTCTGAATACTTAGGACCATGTGATATTTCAGTTTTTCTTTTTTAATAAATCTGCAAAAATGTCAACAATTCTGTGTTTTTCTGTCTCATATGGGGTGCTGTGTGTACAGTAATGAGGAAAAAAAAATTAATTAAATGATTTTAGCAAATGGCTGAAAAATAACAAAGAGTGAAAAATTTAAGAGAGTCTGAATACTTTCCGTACCCACTCTATATGGTAGCTGCATATACCACATAAAAATCACCATAGATATTATTAACATTTGTACATATACAAATTTTACTATGGGGATTTTATATATGTTAGAATCTTATATCTTCATCTACCCAGAGAACATACATACAGTATGTGAAAATTATATTTGACCTTATAAGTAACATAAGGCAATATCACTCTTGATTTAGGGCAATATGTCATATATTACATTTCTGTATGGGAAATTCTAGCAGTGCATAGCATAATTTGTCCTCTGCAGTTTTTCTGGCAGGATGACAATGAATGATTACAAAGGTAAATTATCCTCCTCTTCACATCTGGCACAGGTTTTAATTCATGTCTTACTTTTGCAAAACATGAATTTCACAGACTTCACAATGCATCTTGTTTGATTAAGACATCTTGACTAATCGAGTTCTTCAGACATCAACAGCTGTTATAACTGAAACAGTAAAGAACATTTCCATGTTGCTAGCAAGCAATCCATATATCCAATGGCGGCTCAGAATGAGTCTTAATGCCATAAGCATATTTTTAAAATGGTGTCACATCATGTCGGTTTTTAAGATGGTGTCACAGCATGTATGTTTTAAAGAATGTGTCGCTGCTATTTGGGCAATCTCACATGTGCTGACAATCCCCACAAGCAGCAGCTGAGAATCAACCACACCACCACGAGGATCTCTCCTAGAGTGAATGTTTTTAAATAAATAAACACCTGACCTCGTTTAACGTACGTTTCTTTTATACGTAAGCACACAATCTGCATTTTCTTGTGCTGTGTGTGTGTGTTTGTGTCTCATTTCACTCTCTTGCTAAATTCCCTCTCTTAAGCCAATCATTAGCGCTTTCATTTTCCTGTCTTCTAATCAGCCCTACTCATTTTCAGCAAAATCGCATGCAAATCTGTTAAAATCACAGGCAACAGTTTAGAGTTCTAATTAGATAATTTGACCACATCTTCATTACCTTGTTGCTCTTCTATCCCTTCAAACTGGTTGTACACTGCATTTATTTATTTTTTTGCCCTTTATGCTTTTTGCTTGTCAGATGAAATGAACTAAGACTTTTTATTTTAAATTTCCAGGCAAAACATTGCCATCATTAGTGCAAATTCTCACTTAAATTTTTGTATGGTACCATTTCAATTTTATGTGTCAATAAAGATGACAGAATGGGGCATGATTGGTTATATGAAAAGGCCAGGCAATGCTGCCAATCTTGACCAAAGTCTTAGCTGCGAAGTATTTTACACACATGAAAGACAGTTGACACCAGGGACATAGTTTGCATCCCCCCCAATAACCAAAAGTAGCAAGTACAGCACTAACATATATAGAAATCTTTTTAAACTACTCATGACCACCTTTACCAGAAGAATTTATCACGTTTTATTGTAGACTTATTTATTGTTGAACTTGATGTAGAATTTATAATAGATAATATGTTAAAGGAATATATTTTTCCCTATAGATTTATATTACAACTGTGGCTTGTTGTAGCTATTGTTTCTACATTTGCAGGCTGTTGTTTTTCATAAAAAATGCTATATAGATTACTTTAAAAAAAAACGGAGCATGACCCAGGACTCCACTAAAACAGTTCACACTTCAACCCAAAACTATGCCCTTGGTTGACACATGAAATATAGTATTTTACTGACATGAAAGACAGTGATGTTGTAAGTCTCATAATGTATAAACTGACAGTCTACATAAAATGACAAAAAAATTGCTAAAAGCTGAAGAATACTGTATGTCATCAATGGATGTCAAACTGTGTGACTTATGAGACTTTGGTCGTGACTGACAGCATTAACTGGGCATTTTACATCAATCATGCCTCATTCTGACATTCTCATTTACATATGAAATTGCAACCCAGGCTCAATGAAAAAAAAGAGAGCTTATGGCGACATTTCTTAAAAATTATATCACGTTGCTTCTTGCACGTTTCATGACACTTTCAAAGTAACCAGTGAGTTGTGCTAAAAGCACGTTCAGTTTTATCAGAAACAGATAAATGTGAATCTGGCAAAGCTTTATGTTAGTTATTGTACGTATCATGATAGTTTGGAAATGAAATGTCAGTTGCGCAAGAAGGATAAAGGGGTCACATGATGCGATTTCAAGTTTTCCTTTCTCTTTACAGAAGATCTGTAAAGTTGCAAAGACTAAAAAAAAAAAAAAAACGTCTCAAATCCAAAGAGATATTCTTAAAAAAGTTCAGAGTCAGCCACGCCTACCTAAAACAGCTCGTTCTAACACGCCCCCACATACTACGTCACTATGTGGAAATATTAGCATAATGCCACCCAAATGTGCACGCAAAGAAAGAAGGCATGGTTTCAGGAACAGCAGTAGTGTTGAAGCAGCATGTCAGGGAGACGCTGTGTGTTTCAGTGCGAAATCAAAAGCGCTTTATTTGGCCTTCCGGAAATAGATCAATTAGGAATCATTGGTTAAGATTTATTTACAACAGAACAGCACAACCCAGATGTTCTAATTTGTGCAACGCATTTTATGGACCACAGTCTTTTTAACTTAGAAGAGTACAAGGCTGGCTGTGCAAAAAAACTATAAAAAACTTCTAAAAAAAAAAAAAAAAAAAGGTAAATTACGACTTTGCTATGACAATCTGGCACTTCTGAATCAGCGACTGTAAGTATGTTTTGTTATTAGTTTAAGTATTTGCTATTGACTGTTCAAATGCGGAGTTTTGCGCAGCACTGAGTAACGCGTTGTGTGGTTGTGTGTGTGTGTGTGTGTGTTAGTTGAACAGGGTCACATCACAGGAGAGTGGACTGTCTGTCAGAAATCATAGCACATCAGCGGTCTTAACCGCGGCTTGTGTACTGCATCATCGCTGTGTCTGTCACGCAACTCTGTTCCACTTTCGGGCTCTGAATGATGGTAAAATAACAACATTATTAACTGTCTTGATATTTACTTTGAAAGTTGACGCTCGCGATGATGGTAAGGGGCGTTACATTTCACAAATTTGAGCTATTTTATCGTGACTCATGTTTCACGGGACTAGTCCCCAAGCACTCCACATTGCAAGTGCAATGCTGCACCAGGTGAGCTACCAAGCAAGTTTACTATCTCAGAAAAGCCAAACATATGCAGCTGGTTATGTGACGCAAACATCAAAATGTATGAGTTTAAAAATCGTGCACTATGGCAAATGTGTTCTGAGGTCATAACATAGTATTGCACAAGGGACCACGTGAAAATAAGTCTTTATTAACTAACAATCTGCCCCTCAGCCTCTGTAATCATGATTTGTCTGAAAAGGAATAAAAGTTGTAACATTTTTCCAATGAGCCTATGTTGCGACACAAAACGCAAGCAAGCGCTAGCACTAATGTTAGCAAAGTTTGGCCAGGAAAAGAATAAAAAGAAGTGTTTGGAGTCTGTCGTCACCCTAAATACAGAAATAAATTGGGGAACAAGAGAATGTAGAAGCATAAAATGTTAAGTTCACCCTTCTGCTGTAGGACACATCTGCTGTGATCAGCAAGGAGTGTGAGTTTGTTTGTGTGTGTGTGTGTGTGAGCATGTGGGTAACTAAGTCAAAAGCTTGTCTGTGGCATTTTAAATTAACAGTTGGTTGGCGGTAAAAGTGCTGTGTGTGTGAGTAAAAAGTGATGTATTATCCAAAGCGACTTACAAATGAGGACAATGGAAGCAATCAAAATCAACAAAAGAGCAATGATATACAAGTGCTATAATAAGTCTCAGTTAGCTTAATGCAGTACACGTAGCAAGGTTTTTTTTTAATAATATAATAAATAAAAAGAAAACAGATCAAGGTCAAATAAAGATGTAAATGCCCCCTAAATCTACACAAAGGCCTACACAAAAAGTTCTTTATAGTGGAAAAGGGTTCTTTAGATTACTAATATGTTCTTTACACTAAGAGAAAATTAGTTATTTTAAGAATTGTTCACTAAAAGGTTCTTTAAGGTTCCCAAAATGGTTATTCTATGACTGCTGCAAAAAACCCATCTGAAACTGGTTGTGAAAATATAGCTGAAACATAAACTTCTCTTGAAGCAACCACAATGTAACGATTTGTACGTGCCTAAACAATAAGCACACAAGCTCAAGATGGTTTGTTGATGATGTTCATTTGCAGATGTCTGTTTGTGGATGAATAGTGCACTTGTATTGGTGTGTGAGTCTGGGTTTATGGCTTTGTGTGCGTCAGCTGAATCTATAGCCTGGCCACACCAGTCTGACAGCATGCTGCACTTCCGTTGTGCAAGCGGAGAGATACAGGGTCAGACTCATTTATCATAAGAGGAAGCACCTTTGTGTGCATGTGTGTGATGTTGCAGCTTCTGTTCTGGACCATATGCTATCCAAACACACAAAAACCCCAGATCAACCATGCATTACCATTACTCTGCCCTACAATTACAATTGTACAATTACACATGAGGGTTCAGCACAGCTTAAAAATGCTTCAAAGTACATGAGGGTTTTCTTTTTTGCTTGCTCCTGGTATTAACAGCTATTACTGGCAATCACAAGTGGTCAGCACTAAATACCGGTGCAAACGGGGTCTAAAATGATTCATTTTGCATAGTCAGAACTGTATGTGAGCACATCACATATGTAGTCTAAATGCTCTGTCCTGATGCATCCCAGACAAAAGTGAAGCACTGATTACTCATCTAAAACACAATCATTATTTATTTATTTTTTTTTAAACCCATTTTGCAGATTCTGTATTGGTCACAATAATTGGAAATGCCTGAACAAACACATTCACATAACATCTCCAACAACAAGCAGATGTGAAGCACATCCGAACTTCAGTTTTTAGTTACTCAACTAAAGCAACTCTGCCTGAAATGTTCAAGGTTATAAGATTAAGTTTCACTTATATTTGGGAGAAAAATAAAACATTTGATTCAAAAAATTTATTGTTTTCTCCCAAATATATTTGAAATGTATGATTTTTTTTTCTTATCACCAAAAAGTAATGATAGATAGATAGATAGATAGATAGATAGATAGATAGATAGATAGATAGATAGATAGATAGATAGATACCAGTGATCCTACATATGACAAGTGAATGGATGAATAGCTCAGGTGAGTGGATCACAATAAAAACTGTACATAGAACTGCAAGGTTTTAAACTCTGCACTTACTGCTAGTGAACAACTGCCATCGGTATAACAGATGGGAAAGCTATCTTTAGGTATTAGAGATCTCCTTTATGTAAACAGGACCTAAGAAACAAGAATGCAAGCTTCTGTAGCTCAAACATAGCGCATGGCACTACCAACATCAAGGTCAGTGGTCCGACTTCCGTTGAAAGCAAGAACTGATGAAATGTAAGTCACTTCAGATAAAAGTGTCTGTAATACCAATAAATAAGAACATCAACTATACTTAAGGAGTAAGAAGCATACCTGTGTGTGTTTAGCCCATAGCTGCTGATGATGAATGCATCAAGAAAAAGCTAAAAACTGGGCCTTTTTGGCTTAAAGAAATAGTTAACTGTCATCTAGGCGGTGGGTGAACTGAAAAGCTGACAGAAAGTCTTAATTACATATCCCTCTTCGAGCTCAGGATCTGGACGTGTGCCCTGTCCAGTCCACACACACATATCTACATTGCTGGAGCCACCAGGGTGAAACGCTTCAAGAAGAATGAATCAATTCCATTAATTAACAGGCCAAGTTTTTGCTAACGAGAAACACATTTTAAGCCGGATTTTTAATGTTGGCATCC
Organism: Sinocyclocheilus anophthalmus; assembly: GCA_018155175.1. Lineage (NCBI taxonomy): Eukaryota > Metazoa > Chordata > Actinopteri > Cypriniformes > Cyprinidae > Sinocyclocheilus > Sinocyclocheilus anophthalmus. The sequence continues at coordinate 92,700 of JADLZN010005976.1, read as the reverse complement.
TTATCACCTCAACAGTTTAAAAGCCTCTAGAAAATGTTGCTCTCAAGAGGTTTATTTGTTGTTACATGTTGTAAATTTGAGTTGAATGTTTCAGTAAACTGTTATTCTCAAACCTGACACCGAGTTAAGACAGCATGTGTCAAAACTGTCATTAAATACCTTGTCATTTGTCATTAAACATCTACAGCACTAAAATAGTGTGCAAATGTTCTGTACTGTTGATTATGTAGCAAGTTGTATCTAATGCAGAAGTTCTCAAACTTTAGTCATTCACACCCCGCCAGCAGGGTTAATGTTTTTAACAACCCAGGATCATTGGAAATATGTGCCTGTAACGGCATTTCTGGAAAATTATATTACGCATTGCTTCTCACTTTCAAAGTGAAATATCCAGTGAATGGAGCTAAAAGCGCGTTCAGTTTTATCCAAAACAGAAGAACGTAAATCTGGCAGTGTTTAGTTATGTTGGTATATTGCAGTAGTTTGGAAATAAAGCAGCCATGCCATTTTAGCTTGCTTATACAAGTCTTTGAGCTCATTTATCATGACTCGTGTTTGACGGGACTCTTACCCGAGCATTTCATATCGCAAGTGCAGTGCTGTACCGGGTGAGCAAATGAGCAAGTTTACTATGTCAGAAAATTCATACATATGGAGCTGGTTATGTGATGCAAACATCAGAATTTGCATTAGTTCACAAATCATGTACTATTGTAAAAGTGTTCTAAAGTCGTAATACAGCATTGTGCAAGGAACTGCATGACAATAAGTCTAATAATCAGCAATCTGTTCTCTTAATCACAATTTCTGTGTATAAAAGGTGTTGGTGTTCTATGCTACTAGTGTTAATTTCAGCTGGAAACTGCAATGAATTGTGTATGTAGGAGTTTTGCATAACTATGGGTAGAGGCATGCATCTATGAGCCTAGGTTGTTGGAGATACAAAAAAAACTAGTCTATTGAAAACTCAGGAACAATTTAAAACCGTTTATTATAAGATTGTGGCTGAACACAATGGAGCAAGATGACAGCACACTTGAAGACAAAACGCACTTGAATAATGGTGAAGTATGTCATTTTTTCAGTTATTCATTACAGAGAGTAGCTTGCAATACTAATGCCTGCATCTCGGATGAAATAGTATCGACCAATTTAACGGAAATGTGGACATGAGAAGCCTTAGAGTAATTTTGGAAATAGAAATGATTGATTTCGAACACATTTGCTGATATGATGTATACGGTAAGTGTTTAGGGTCCCATAGATATATTAATCACTTTGACATTTTACTCACGTTTTACACAAGATACTTTGTCTAAAAACCTCCCTGGACATGGTGGATGTGGAGGATGGAGTAAGGGTTTTGGGAATTATATTTAAGAGTGTTTGAATGGTATATTGAGGAAATAAAATGAGGCTTTCTCAGTAAAATAATTACATCTCAGTCCAATAATAAAGAAGTTGTTTGAGGACTATCATCCTGGACATTTAGGGAAATTTCTAAAATGGCATTTTATGCCCTAAAGATGATTTTGTTTGATACAATTCTGTGGTGGCATTATATTTTAAATATTTTCAGAAAAAAAGGTCAGACTCCTTTATCTTTTTATTGCCTAAGCATAGCCAGCATTTTACATTTTTAATATTTGGAACTTGGGAAATGTAATCATTAAAAAAATAAAAATTATATATTATATATATATCAGCCTGGTCAGAATTATTGGCCCCCTTGGTATATGGTTAATCCTTTTGATCTTTATTTAAAAAAAAATCACAAATATCTAACCTTTCAGTGGAGAATAAGAATTAAAATGGGAGGGAACTATCATTATATATAAATGTTTTTCTCTAATACACACATTGGGAACCATAATGGCCCCCCTTCTTTTATTCAGTGCTTTTTGAAACTCCATTTGCATAATAACAGCGACTGGTGTTTTTCTATACTGCCTGATGTATGTGTGTGTGTGTAGAATATATATATATTTATAATTATATATAATAATATATATATAATAATATATATATTCTAGTATATCTATAATATATATATATAAATAAATACATACATGAATATTACAAACAAATGACTACATATAACTTAAGAATACAAAGAATAATACATTATATGAATATCATAATTTTCAAGGTTTCCAATAAGCTGAATCCTTAAAAGTGTCTATCCCATCTAAACTTAGGTTTTAATTTACTTTTTAGAGGGAAACTGACTGGTTGTGGGACAGCGTACTTTTTTGTACACATAATACTGTTTTTTAAATTATTTTTTTAATGATGAAATATTATTTTACAACTATTATATATAATTATGGATTTCCATATTTTAAGCCTGCAAGTCTGGGTCAACACTACAACAATATAATATATTAAAAGATATTATCAAAAATAAATCAAATCAGTTTTAATATAAACTTAAAATGAAAAAAAATGTTTCAATCTCTTAGGTTTTAATAAAAAAACAACCTCTGGGACATAAAAGTGCCTTTACACGTTAAGATTTTTTTAAGTTTAAGAATGAGCATAATGAAATAAGGACAACACATTAAAATGTAAAACAAGTGATTAAAAACGTGCATGAATTCCATGAGCCAACTCCTGAAGGCTTATAGAAGAGTTGCTTGTGTCATGTGACAAATGTGCTACATTTAGTAGAGAGACGGTCATGATAAGCAATAGCGTGATAGATACTGAACTCCAGACGAGGAGGTGAGGAGAGACTCCGTACTTGAAGGGAGCGGAAAGAGATGGATATAGACGGTAGCACCTCAGCCAGCTGGAAAGGACAGAAGAGTCACCGTGTGTACCAGAATATGTACTGAGGAGCAAGTGACAAAGGAAGTGAGATCTGGAACAGTCGCAGCTATTGCCCACAGATTCGACCTCACGGTCGGGTTAGTAGCTGGCAGAGGGTCAGATGAGATGTGAAGAGGCAAAAGATCAGAGAGCAAAGGGAGGAGAACGGATAGCGGGACAGGTAGGACGTGCCACAGATGCAGCGGAGGGTGTCGAAGCTGCAGTGAAGAAAGGAAACAGAGCGGAAATAAGCCAAAGCAATTGAAGCCAAGCCAAGGTGGTCAATTTCCCGCCTAGTGGGAAAGACAGGGTGTTAAAAGTGGCATGGCTATTGAGTCCCCAGCGGTTGTCGTGTTGGAAAAGGAAATGTGACTTGTGCCATGGTCGCCAGTGCAGCAGAAACAGATGGAGATGGAGGGAGGCAGGGATAAAGCAGTTGGCACCAGTCCTGGTGATTTTGATCCCAGTGAATCTTTATAATCTTTCAATTCAGTTCACCAGAAACATTTGTTCTGGTTCATTACTGAAACGGCTTTTGTTCAATCACTCTCGGTCAGCAGATTCTCATTCAGGGGTGCATTTCTCAAAAGACTTGTTAGCCAACTATGGTCGCAAGTTTTGCCGTTACCAACATAGTTCAACGATTAGGTGTTTCCCGAAACTATAGTTCCAACGAACATTAGCAAACAGCATCGTAAAGTTGTGTGGTTGGAAGAAAAGTTTCTTCACTGTAAAACAAAAAGTGAGAAATTTACCAGCAGCTGTGGTTGACAGAACTTTATCATAAAAAGATACAGTAGCGACATTTGACATTTTTACAGACTTAAAGTATGTATTTTACTTAAAGTATGTATATTAAAAACATACACTTAAAATGTGTATATTAAAATCTTACTTTTCAATAACTGATACAACGTTATTATTACAAAGTTTTGTACCTTTATAATATATCAGTGATAAAATTGTACAACAATAATTTGATCTTTAACTTGATCTCGAACCAATTAATTAAACATTATTACTCCACCATCTACTGTATGTGACGTCATTAACAGTAATTCTATATTGTTGAACAAATATAGTTTGACAACAGATGTGTGCCAAAGTTACTACCGTTTCAAGAAAGTTGTGACTTTCTCCAATGACACATCAAACTGTGGTAGTTAAGCAGAGTTACACACTCCGGTTTGTTCACAAGATGTCTCGTTCATTCAGTTCGCTCACACATGACCTGTTCCAGTTCGTTCGTTCATTTTGAGTCAATTTGGAAAGAAAACATCTGTCGGTAAAGGCTGTAAAATTGAACCACAAACCCTTTAATTGAATGACAAAAACACACATCTGTGCTAATAAAATGCACATGTACAGTACCATTTTTCATATGTATAAACATGCTGTATTGTACAATTCTAGCACACGCATACCCATAAACACACACTGACACATCTGCTAGATGCACAACATAAAGCAGCTGGAGGCATTAAGCAGTGCTTTATAAACACAATTAGAGCAGTCCATTAAGCACAGTGATTGCTGTCATATAAGCATATTCACTTTAACACACAAACATACTAACACAGAAACATTTGTTTTTCTATGATAGGGAAGTTCCATTGACTTCTGTTGCTTTTATGCAGAGTTAATGAGCTGTGTACCCCTAAACCTTTCCCTTACATTAGCTTTTTTTCCATTTTTAGGTATTTATTAAGAATTTATTAAGAATTTATTACTTTCTCTTCCTGTTTATGTGTGCATATCGGCCCAAATGTTGTCATGCATTGCCAGCCTCATTTCAGAAATATTTTATGTAACATTTACACTTTTGTCCATTTGGATGTATGATGAACCAAACAATATTTAAACAGCATTTAAACAGACATACAAATTATGCACATTAAATGAAATGTCTATATATACTGTATATATATATATAGTTATAATATTTTTAAAGAAATTATTAATTATTTAAAGTATTAAATAGGGAAAAAGTTATAAAGTGATGATTCAAATATGAGAATGTAACATAACATCTGGGTTTTAAAGATTGGGCTCTACGAATTGAGATCAATAACAGAATAATTTATAAATATTATTCAAATAATTAAACAGCCCCTAAGGGGACATGGTGATATAATATATATATATGTAAATCTTCTGATAAATTTTGCATTGAAATATATTTTTACTTCCCACCTTATATTATTTTCTTTACCAGTTTTGCAAGTGAATGCAAAGTTTCTCAGGGAAATGCAAAAGTTTTGTGAGCGAACTAAAAACATTGAAATACAATATTTCCTCCAATGTTTTCCCCAACTCCACATCCCTTTAAATGCTGCATATGAATATGATACCAAAAATTACATAGAACAGAATGAAATGATTGAAACAATGTGAAATTATATAAATGGTGTTAAATGCATGTGATGCCATTTAACATTTAGTTATTGTAATTGATTAAATACAATAACCATATAATGAATCTATTAATTCCATAAATTCAAGATTCTAAAAACCTGAAAAAATTTTAAACATTTATACATCTCGAAATTTCTTTATAAATAAAATACTTATGTTTTAGATGCTGTCACTATACATTAATTTTGCACATTTCAATTGCAAATGTAAAGAAATAAACTCACGTCATGCACAAATAACTATTACTATTAATAGTATTCTTAACTAACAACTATTATTACTATTGGTGATGTGAGCCAGAATTTATGCTGTTAATAAAAGGACTGGATACATGAAAAGAGGAAAAATCTGACCACTCATTCACAACAGAAACAGGACAATGGATCCAGAATATTACACTTGCTTTGATTCTTTATGTTTCATATTAATTTTGCCTTTTTTTGCCAACAGATCTACCCTTACAGTTTGTTAATGAAGACTCACCAGAAGTTGGCTTCTAACGCTCCAGTAATATATTTAGATGAGGGAGTGAAAGAGAGTGGCAGATAACTGATAGAATGACAGATAGCCCAAGAAACATGAGCCAGTTGTGTGCCACTTCCAATTTAACACTTCCCTCTCTAGAAGTCTGAAATGGCAATTTAACTAAATGTATATCAAATACATGCCAATGATTCAGTCAGAACATCTTCAGCCAATCAGAGTGGGGTTATTATGTAATTGACTTCTAACCTCATATTCAAAATCCTCCTGTATCACTTACTAACTAAAATGTAGATGATCACAGCACATGCCTATTAACGCTCTATTTCTGCTATGATATAATGGAAATGTAATGTAATTTTTAATTTTTTTTGTATGTGCACAACTCTGTAGAAATACAGTTTACTTTGTGACATGTGGTTAAGTAAAAGATGATGGAATTTATATTTTTGGGTCAACAGTTCCTTTATTTGTGTACGTATAAAGCAGCATTGATTTTATTTATTAAATATATTTTTAAGACAATGAAGAGTATAACTTGAAAAATGAAAGTTTCTGAAAATGTTCTTACCCTCGGATGTAGATTACTGGAGTGGTGTGGTTTACTTGTGGATTATTGTGATGTTTTTATCAGCTGTTTGGACTCTCATTCTGACGGCACCCATTCACTGCAAAGCATCCATTGGAGAGCAAGTGATTTAGGGCCTGTTTACACCTGGTCACTTCATGGTTTTTTCTGAACGGATAGCTATCCGATCGTGAAAAGACCAGGTGTAAATGCCCTCCGAAACGCATTCGAGACGGATATAAATCCGATCGCTCAAACCACTTCAGGAGGTGGTCTGGGCCGCATTCCAGACAAAACTGGACAAGTGTAAATGCATCTGGTTGTTGAAACCATATGCAAATTTTACTCCTCCCAAAACGTTAAAATAATAAACTTGTGAGAGCGTGTTATAGGCTATATGACATTATAGTCAGATCAGACTGCACTAATGCAACACGCATTGCCGCGGACGAGTAGATGAGTATCTCTTTAGCAAGCCAACGCGCAAAATGCCGCGAATTAAACTGAAAAAAGACGCAGTCGGTCAACACAGTCATCTTCATTAAAAGTAATGTGACTAATGGTGTGTTCAAGTCATGTCGGATAGATCGTATTTACGAGTTGAATGCACATGAACGCCACCACAAAGTCGTTATTACGAGTGGGAAACTAAATTTTCTTTAAGCCCAGAGTTTCCGAGTTGGGGGTGTGTCAATGACAAACATGGCGGAATCGATGGATGCAACGTCTGTAGTTGACGGTAAATTTTTGTTTAAATTGATAGTTGTCCTATAAACTTAAATTGGTCATGTTCTTGTTACGCAGCTAGTTAATGAAATCCAAGTAAAAAAAAATGCTATAATTTTTGCACCTATAGGGGAAAAATCGTTTGATTTGCCATGTTGCCTGTTGCATTTAGCTAACAGGTTTTTTTATCTCTGTATTTTAGCATTTGTTGATGCTGAAAATCAGTTATACTGGGATCCTGGTCTAAAAAATATATTAAAAACGCAAAACACACCTGATGCGAATTCTTTGCTCTTCATTTTCTATAAGCAGAGTTAACAGACCCTGTAGTACTTTCTTGTAATTTATTAAAAGAAGGTACACCGCCATCTTGTGCCGACTAAACTGACTTGAACGCACCTGACGTCATAATTACGACTTGTCAACTCGTAAGTACGAACGTCCCCAGGAGGACTTGAACGCAGCATAACCTATTTTTCCAGATCTGATGCGCTCTCCTATTGCGGGCTTTGATCTTGAAATGAGCTGATAATTAATAAAATGCAGCGCTTATCTTTTGATTTTGTTGACGTGAACTCTGTTAAATTTAAATATAGTGCGGGAATTGAAGATCGGATTTATATCCATTTTGCCACAACACATTTATGCAGAGGCGGACAAAGTACTCAATTCCATTACTTGAGTGAAAGTACAGATACTGCTGGTCAAATATTACTCCATTACAAGTAAAAGTTGTAAAGACAGATTTTTACTTAAGTAAAAGTACAGAAGTACTTGCTTTTAAAAGCACTTAAGTGGCAAAAGTAAATTTCCTTTTTTATGTCAATGCACTGTTTTATTGTTGTACGTAATACTTGCAATACTTCTGAAGCAACTTAGAATACATTACACCTGCTGAATACACTGACTAGCTTGTAGTATTCTTTGGAATAAAGAGCTTTTAGAATGTTAAAAACCTATGGGGGAAAAAAAATTAACACCCCTACCCACCCCCACAAAAGCAGTATGGTAGTGATCTCGCACAGTTCTGACAGTGTGCGCACACATCTATGTGTAGCCATTCATCCACATTTGAACAGAGTGGACAGTGAAATCCTGTAAATACAGAGTGATAAGGAAGAAAAAAAATCAAACCTGCTTTAAAACCCAGCAACACAACTGTAGCTGTATAATTTTACAACAGCAACACTGCTTTAACAAAAAAGCAAAACAGCAAGACTTATTTGACATCAAAACAAAAATTTTAAAATGCTGTCTAATCGCTCTCGCTGTACTTTGATGTCACACACAGAACAGTCTGTGCAGTGCTGCTTCAAGTCCAACACCTATTGTGTTTTATTAGGAGACGCACAACAGTTCTTCTGTGGCTTTATACGTAATATTTTCGTTTACACAATTTAGCAAAATCAGACAATATTGTGTCTAATATATACCACAATATTAACTTCTTATTATTGAATTGTTTTAAATAAATATCACATTTGCAATTGGTCAGTGTTCAAAAAATACTGGGAAATCACTTAATGTAACCCGAAGAGTGATTACTGATAAACTGTCTGAAAAAAAGAAAGTCACGTTTTAGAGAAGAAAAAAATCACCCACTGACTTTCAAAGCTGCTACATAGTAACGACTTTCTACTTCGAGGACCTTCATAGAAATGTAGTGGAGTGAAAGTCATAAGTTCCCAGAAAAAATAATACTCAAGTAAAGTACAGATACACAAAAAGTGTACTTAAGTACAATACTCAAGTAAATGTATTTAGTTACTGTCCGCCTCTGCATTTATGCGGCCAAGTGTAAATGGAAATGTTTTAACAAATCAGATAGATATCCGATCAGCGGAAACGCATGAAATGACCAGGTATATACAGGCCCATAGTGTTCTAAAATTTGGTCCCATCTGTTCTGATGAAGAAACAAACTCATCTACACCTTGGATGGCCTAAGAGTGAGTAAATTTTCAGCAAACAAAACACAGACATTTCACGAAATACCTTTATGTTCCACAGAAGAAAGAAAGTCCTACAGATTTTAAATGACAACATGGGTTTATCCCATGAATGTCAAAAATGTCATTTTTGGGTGAACTTTCCCTGGCGTTGTGTGTTTTTCCTTCAAAAAAGTGGTAAAAACCTGAATTTTTTTTTTGTTGAAATATCTTTAATTGTCTTGGCTCCTTCATATTAAATTGCTTGTTTTTCCTCATTTGCAGTTGCTTTGGGCAAAAGCATCTGCTATATGACTACATATACATTTTATTGTATTTCTATTTTATATTCTAATTTCTCAATATTATCAGGTTGTCAACAATACTGACAGACAATCAAATGATGGTCATGTGGAATAATAAAAAAAAAAGTCTCTTCTAGTTTCAGAGGTGATGGGGTGAAACAAAAAATTGAAACCCATTAGTGGATCAAGCTGTTCTGAGCAACTTCCACACAACCCTCTGTTTAACCAGCACCTGTGATCTCTTTCAAAGCACCAGCTGTGTGTGTGTGTGTGTGTGTGTGTGGGTGTGTGTGTGCATGTTTATGAGGACACAAATTCGTATAATAACATGGGTATGACATAGGTATTACAACGAGAAGGTGATTTATGAGGACATTTTCAGTGTCCCTGTAATTCAAAAGGCTTATAAATAATTCAGAATGAGTTTTTTGAAATTCTAAAAATGCAGAAAGTTTCCTGTAAGGGGTAGGTTTAGGGGTAGGGTTGGTGTAAGGCAATAGCACATACAGTTTGTACAGTATAAAAACCATTACGCCTATGGAGAGTCCCCATAAACCATAAAAACAAACCTGTGTGTGTGTGTGTGTGTGTGGGTGAGAGAGAGAGAGAGAGATTTTAATTGCATGTGAATGGGGATTAAGAGCTGAGGAAGCTTTCATGTATGAGACAGTGTGAGACAATACTCTGTGATTGCCGCGTTGCTCTGTGTTCTGCAGCTGGCCTTTATATTCACTGCTGAAATTTAGAGTGCCTCTAAACACATTGCTCACCATCTGTTATCACACACACACACACACACACACACGTTTATACTAGATGAGCTACCAGCACATTCTGTCATCATATTCTTTCAGGACATAATGACCTGTAATAGTCTTTTTTTTCTGCTACAGATACAGTTAGGGTCCAGTTCCCATCAGCAGATCTGTCCCCAGACCTGTGGAATCTCATATCCGAAACTTTATTTACTCCTTCAGCAAAGTCAAACCACTGAAGACTGAGGTCGACTTGACCAGGGACTGGTCAGTTTGTCCAACTGAAGTATGAGCTGTTGATAAAGCTGAAATGTTAGGTATGAGAAATCATTAGTGAATTTCAATCATTTGTGAAAAGCTCATTCTTTTTTTAAGAATTAAAAAGCTTTAAATCCTTGTTAGCCAGATAAAAAAACTGACCTGAGTACATTAAGCATATAATGGGACCTATAGTACATATATGTTCAAAAATATTAACACACACACAGTGGCATGTTTTATTGCATGTATATCTATATATTATAACATGTATTTTTGAATTTAAAATTACATACATTAACATATGAGTAAATAAACTGTTACATATTTTTCACTATATGAAAAGTTGCAATTCCTTATGTACTGTATTACTCAGTATATTGTTAAATATATAAAACACAATATATGATTCAGTATATTTTCAATATACATTAAATCATTTCATATATTGATTGTTAATGTATAATGAAATGTGTTTTATTTTGTGTTTTAAGGTGCACTTTTACTTTACAGGGAATATTACCGTCACGGTTTTTTTTTCTTTTGATGACAAATATTTGGAATAAATACAAAATATTTTTCCCCATTCCAACATGTTGAGAAATCTAGTTGTTTCTCTCAAAAATTATGTAACCAGTTTCGTTTCATCTCTGCAATTTGTTTTAATGAAATAAAAAATGTAGATTTCATTCATTTTAATTTAAAGCGATAAAATTACTGACTGGAAATAAAATAAATAAAAACAAAAACTGAAATCAAAATAAACCTAAATAATAATATAAAAAAATGTAAAAAGCACATAATAAAATTACTATAAATTGAACAAAATTTTTTATGAAAAATAAATGCCAATTCAAAATACTATTAAAAGCCAAAATAGTTTATAGATAACACTAAAATAACACTTGCAAGAATTCCTGGAAATCAGAAACCTAAATAAATACATAAAAATGTATTAAAATAAATCAAGCAGCATAACTGTTTTCCACATTGATAATAATAAGAAATATTTCTTGAGAAGCAATTAGAACGCAATTAGAATGTGACACTGAAGACTGGAGTAATGATGCTGAAAATTATGCTTTATGAGTAAATTACAGTTTAAAATATATTAAACTAGAAAATGATTAATTCAAAATATATTTTTGGTGTTTACCTTGTTTACTATATTTTGACGAATAAAGCAGCCTTGGTGAGCATAGGAGACGACTTTCAAAAACTTTTAACAAAATTTTTACCGACTCCAACGTTGAAGATATTAAAATATACTGTATATAATATATATAATATAGATATATATATATATTATATTATATATATTTGATAACCAATTTTATTTTTTTTTATCCGTATCATTCTTTACTCTAGGTACCAGACTTGCATTATGATATGGCACTAATAGCCTAAACCCCTGGATGCCATTTGTGTCTAGCAATGCCCTTGAGTGACAGCTCGATCCATGCAAAGACACATGTACAGTGTGCTGAGCAACTACCATCAATGCTATTTTTCTCGTACTTGTGTGTGTGTGGTGTTGGTGTGTGTGTGTGTGTGTGTGTTGGTGTGTCCTCAGACTCCCAAAATAAGCTTGTAACATCAGGTACATCACACAGCACTCAGACTCTTATCTCCTGGTGTAGCGTTCCAACACACTGCTATATTTACCTCCCAATCTTAACTACAGCACTGATCAATTTCCTCCAGTCTGCCCGGCTCTTTGAGCACCAGCACAGGATGGATTGAAGTCTGCTCTAATGCCCATGACAGCAAGTTTCAAATTGCAGAGCAGAGGGAGTGAGCGAGCAAGAGATCTCCGATTGTACAGCAAGTGTTCTGAAATACTTCCTCTAATTCCTGTATCAGCTTCATGCCGTGGCCCTTTGACCCTCTTCCGCGGATAACAGATAACAGGCGCCACTTTTCTGCAGTAGCCCTGAGAATTTCAAAACCTTCCTGAGTGGACCCACCAAATTATCAAGTGAAAAAATAACATGACTGTCAGACACAATCGTGGCTGACAATGAAACTGGGAAAACTCTTAGGGTTATTAGTGGGACACTTTATCTGTGCAGTGACAGAGTATGAGGAGGAGACGGAGCACTTGTAACTATTTTACATTTTGGCGAATTGGTGGCTAATTTGTATGAATTTGTACAATCTTATTTGTATGTTCTCATGCAATCTGCTGACACACCAGTGATGGTTATGTATAGGGGTGGACCTCATACACAATTTTTGTCTGAGCAGATTTTTTTTTTAATATATATATATCTATATATATTATATATATACAGTGGGGCAAAAAAGTATTTAGTCAGCCACCAATTGTGGCATTCTCCCACTTAAAAAGAATAGAGAGGCCTGTAATTTTCACATAGGTAAACCTCAACTATGAGAGACAATGAGAAAAAAAAAATCCAAAAATCACATTGTAGGATTTTTAAAGAATTAATTGGTAAATTCCTCGGTAAAATAATTATTTGGTCACCTACAAACAAGCAAGATTTCTGGCTCTCACAGACCTGTAACTTCTTCTTTAAGAGCTCCTCTGTCCTCCACTCGTTACCTGTATTCATGGCATCTGTTTGAACTCATTATCAGTATAAAAGACACCTGTCCAAACCTCAAACAGTCACACTCCAAACTCCACATTGGCCAAGACCAAAGAGCTGTCAAAGACACCAGAAACAAAATTGTAGACCTGCACCATGCTGGGAAGACTGAATCTGCAATAGGTAATCAGCTTGGTGTGAAGAAATCAACTGTGGGAGCAATTATTAGAAAATGGAAGACATACAAGACCACTGATAATCTCCCTCGATCTGGGGCTCCACGCAAGATCTCACCCCGTGGGGTCAAAATGATCACAAGAACTGTGAGCAAAAATCCCAGAACCACACGGGGGGACCCTAGTGAATGACCTGCAGAGAGCTGAACCAAAGTAACAAAGGCTACCATCAGAAAACACACTGCGCCGCCAGGGACTCAAATCCTGCAGTGCCAGACGCCCCTGCTTAAGCCAGTACTTGTCCAGGCCCGTCTGAAGTTTGCTATAGAGCATTTGGATGATCCAGAAGAGGTTTGGGAGAATGTCATATGGTCAGATGAAACCAAAATAGAACTTTTTGGTAAAAACTCAACTTGTCGTGTTTGGAGGAGAAAGAATGCTGAGTTGCATCCAAAGAACACCATACCTACTGTGAAGCATGGGGTTGGAAACATCATGCTTTGGGGCTGTTTTTCTGCAAATGGACCAGGACGACTGATCCGTGTAAAGAAAGAATGAATGGGGCCATGTATCGTGAGATTTGAGTGAAAACCTCCTTCCATCAGCAAGGCATTGAAGATGAAACGTGGCTGGGAAACGACAGCATGACAATGATCCCAAACACACCGCCCGGCAACGTGAAGAGTTGGCCCCCTTTCTTACGAATCATTTCAAGTCCCTGAGTGGCCTAGCCATTCTCCATATCTCCCCATAGAAAATCTTTGGAGGGAGTTGAAAAATCCGTGTTGCCCAGCGACAGCCCCAAAACATTACTGCTCTAGAGGAGATCTGCATGGAGGAATTGGCCAAAATACCAGCAACAGTGTGTGTGAACCTTGTGAAGACTTACAGAAAACTTTTGACCTCTGTCATTGCCAACAAAGGTATATAACAAAGTATTGAGATGAAATTTTGTTATTGACCAATACTTATTTTCCACCATAATTTGCAAAAAAAATTCTTTAAAAATCCTACAATGTGGTTTTCTGGATTTTTTTTCTCGTTGGTCCTCTCAAGTTTGAGGTATACTATTGATTGAAAAAAAAAAAAAAAAAATTTACAGTGCCTCTCTCATCTTTTTAAGTGGGAGAACTTGCACAATTGGTGGCTGACTAAATACTTTTTCCCCCACTGTATATATATATAATATATATACTATATATGTATGTACTGATTCCACTGTACAAATTCCAAACAAAATTTGCCACCTCCTCAATAGTTTAACTGAACATTATTTAATAGTCCATACAAAACAAACAAACAAAAATACTTCAGACATCTACTCTTTTTTACACACTATAAGCATTTTTTTTTTCGGATATTATCGTTTCTGTGGTCTTCTGAACAAATTATGGAACTTGATAACACAAATAGTCTAATAGAGGTCAAATCCTTTTTCCTAAATATGTTTTACTTTCTTTTATGGTAAAGGTGTAACATAATACATATATATACATACAATATATATAGGCATTTACTAAATGTTCTTGTCATTCATGGTAAACTGGAACTACTTAAAAATCACAAAACTTATTATTACAAAAACCTTATTAAAATATTTGAAATTAAAAACTTTAAAAACGTAACGTTTAAACCCTTAAAAATGCCTGAAATTGTTGTTAATATGATACTTTAATGTTAATCCATTATATCTATACATATAACTGAAACCAGGTTCTAATTTACTTTTGTTTTTTTCTAAGTGCATATTAAAACGTTGATTTGTGGAAAAAATTCAAAGTAAAGTTTTTGGAGAGATAAAAGTTTAGATTTTTTTTTTTTCAAATCATTTATAGTAGATTTTTTTAAGTCTTTGTTATTTATTAATGTATTTACAGTCTTACCATGAAGTGACAAACATGTATTAAAGGCCTATACAAAGAAAGAAAGAAAAAAAGAAAGAAAGAAAGAAAGAAAGAAAGAAAGAAAGAAAGAAAGAAAGAAAGAAAGAAGAACAGAAGAAAGACGAAAGTGGGCTATTTGGAAAAAAAAAAATTGTTTCTATGAATGCCCCAACAAAATAAAAATAAAAAAAATAAAAAAATGCAAAGAAAGCATTTTTCCATTCTTTTTTTTCTTAGTGAGGATGAAAGCATACTACATTTTAATCAGGCACTGAGGAAGGGGGGCAGGATACTTCAGAGGATCGACTCTTGCGTGACACTGCAGGCCATTACCAAGATGGCCACAGAATGAACCGAATGAAAGGGACTTTGGCGTAGTTCAAGTCGCAAAGATGCAGGTAACTAGAAAACACTGACAGGGACAAACGATCACTTACAACATCTCAGTTACAATGAACTGATAGAGGAGAGTTTGGGTCACCCCAAAAGAATCACTTACTTTGTAGAAGACAGCAGTGGACCTTCAGACACCCCTCTTTCAGGGAAAGAAAATGTACTGTCATGCGATACAATGAAATCCCAAGACAATGTTTCAGACGTGTCAATCTTTCTCTCTTTCTGTTCTCAGTTCTTCTGTGTCTGTGATTGTGTGTGTGTGTGTGTGTGGTGGTGTGTGTGCCAGCTAAACTGAAACACAATGCTGACAGAAAGAATGTTAGCATCCTTCTTCTCCCTTCATCTAGCATTGTAATCTGCCAAAAATGTAAATAATTAATATCTATTAAGCCTAAAAATGCATTACAATCCTAAAAATAATTGTTTCAAACTCGTGTGCCAGTTTTTAATAGCTTTAATGTTGTCAAAGTCTATAAATACATGCATATGCAACAAACATTCAAAACAGACACAGTTTTGTCCACTCAAGTTTTAGTGCTATTCAGTTAAATGTTTTACACCTAATTAAATTACATTTTAAATTAAATGTTAAATTAAATACAATTTGCACAACTTACTAATATGTTTGTCCAACTTACCTGTTTGGAAAACATTTGTGAAGCTTGTGACCACCTCATAAAACGGTTATATTTTCACATAAGAACAGGTTGATTATACTTCATATTGCACTGTTGACTATTCCACAGTTTACGGTTTACTTTTGTGAATGACCTGAAATACAGGAAATTTAGATCCATACACATGGAAAAGACACTGTTCATAAGAAAATCACCAACTATAGCATACTGTAGTGAGCAGCTACATTCATTTCTCAGCATTTTCATTACGGCGTCCTTTAATAATGAGTATGGGTCAGTGATGCAGTTATTAAAATTTCTGTTGAAATGATTTTTGGAGAGGAATAATCTCAGAATAAGAACTGATCGATTAGCCTGTCATGGTAAATAACAGCTTAAAAAAAAAAAAAAAAGGAAAGGAATGATGTATGATATTCCCACTGAGGGTGATTGGTTCACATTTTCATCGGAGGGAATTCTGGGTGAAGGCGCATTGACAGTCCTGTAAATCAAGTTGTGGTTAAATAAATGCCAGCACTCAGAAACGGCATGGAAAAGATTGAGGGATATTTATGAAAATTAACGCTTGCGCTAAATGCTTACTGAGCTGAATGTGGGTGCGTTATATATTACATTTTCATAGTAGAGGGTTATGAAAAATAAATCTATTTAGACGTGGTTATGAATTTGTGTAATCCTAAAGGGGACCAAATAAACATCAAATTGCTCTGTGTAGCTTCAGTTTACACACTGGAGAAAATTCCAGGGCAACTGCAGGTCACACATTCACATCTCTCTTTTCCAGACTGAGACATACCTGTTGGATAAGGACACTTTTAGAATGGCAACACTAATTTTGAAGGTACAGTTCACTTTTATTTTCTTCAACAGAACAGCAAAGAAGATTTTTAGCTGTAATCGTGGTCCTTAGTGAGTCATAAAATGCAAGTCGGCAGCTACTGGCACTTTGAGAGTCAAAAAAGCATATCAGGCAAGACAAAATCAATACCTGTGACTCCTGACGATATATTGAGGTCTTATGAAGCTAAACGATCGGTCGGTGCAAGAAACTGAATAGTATTGTCTGTATAGCCTAAGGTAAATGGTCCGGAGTCATGTCTGGTTCATAAATTAATCATTCTTTTGAACCGGTTCTTCAGCTGTGCCTGACAGTCACTTAGACTCGAAATGAGCCAATGTATCGGCATATATGATCCTATGATGCTGGTTTCAGTGCTCCAGTTCCTCCAACTAGACCAATTCAAATCTAAGTTATCATGTATTACTACAGGTGTCCCACAGGGTTCAATTTTGGGCCCTCTATTATTTATCATCTTTTTACTTTCCCTTGGAAATATTTTCAGGGAATATGGTATCCATTTTCACTGTTACGCCGACGACACCTAGCTCTACCTGTCTTCAAAACCTACTGCTAAACTTCCTCCGTCCTCTCTTTCTAACGGTTTGTCTAAAGGTAAAGTTTGGTTTTCAACCAGCTTTCTTAAACTTAACAGTAGTAAAACAGAAATATTCTTGTTGGTACAAAAAACATTTTGTCAAAGACCAGTGATTTTTCTATGTGTATTGATGGTTCTATAATTGCTCCTTCAACTCAGGTCAAGAGCTTGGGTGTTATCTTCGACAATACTCTGTCTTTTCAAGAGCATATTAATAAGGTTACTCGGACGGGTTTTTATCATATACGTAATATTAACCACCTCCACCCAGCCCTCTCAATGAGGAGCACTGCTATTATGGTCAACCCTCTACATTGCGAGTAAATCACTCGCAAATGCGACTAAATCTTACTCTGGGCGACTAAATAATGTCTAACATTAGCCATTGGTGTCAGGGGTTTTCCGGGTAGAGGGATGGAGCGAGGACTCAGTATTGCAGAAAATGGGCTTTATTTTAAAATAAAACAAAACAAACAACAAAAACTACCCCGAGGGGGAAAAACAGGCTGGCAAGGCAAGGCAAGACAAGGCAAGGCAAGGCAAGGCAGGATCTGGACACATCCAGGGATTGACGAAGACGAACTCACCCACGACTGCAAACACAAGGAGAATAAATGGAGAGCAAATGAGGAGGGTAATGAGGGATCACATGTGGGACAAATTAACCAATAATCAGGTAACAAAATGGGAGGGGTCAAGACAATTGACATGAGCACATGGCACACCGAATCAAAGACAAAAAGCCATGTGCTCACACAAAACAAAACACAAGCACATGGCCAGCAAAACAAATCACAAGCCATGTGCTAGAACAAAAGACACGAACACGCAGCTAATGAGAAAACTCATAAGCCGTGTGTTCACACAAGACAGCAAGAAAAGCACGCGGCTGAACACAACCGCGTGCTTCACAAAACACAACACATGTGGACAGAAGAGCGCACGGCCGGGCGATCTCGAGACCGCACGCTCCCACAACAGATAGAACATGGAGCGCGAGTGTCCGGACGCCGACACGAAACCGAAACTCAAGACAAGAGTGCCGGGATCTGAACACCACGCTCCAACATGAAACAGTACACGCAGACGAGAGCGCACGGCTCGAGCACACTCGAAGCCGCACGCTCACATGAAAACAATGACATGACGCGAGTGTCAGGGCTCTGTCACAAAACCATGAATTACACTAGACCGAAGTGCAGAACCCTGACAATTGGCTCCTAAATTCTGATGTTACACGCCGGGGGGGGGGGGGGGGGGGGGGGGGGTGGGTTTATGTGTGTGAGAGGCGTTCAACACAGATTTTCCCTCGATAAACACGCTGACTGAGCGCTTGAGTTTCGCTCTCCGTCAAGCGATCTGTACTAGTATTTGGATGACCTCAATGGATCATGTTATGTACTCAATGGATGCTCAGTATGTAGCACCTGTATTTGACGTACCTTAAACTAGTGTGAAGGTGCACGACTCGCCATCACTTTACTGATAGCGCTGTGTTTCTCACACATGCAAAGAGAGAGCGCGAGAGTCTTGCATACCACGCTGAATCGACGCGCTACATGTAAACCATATTCTTTGTTGTATTTTTCTGTCAGAATAACAGAGTTAATTTAGAATTATTCAGCTTTTAGGAACAAGCAGAAGATATGCCGGTTTCTTGGCAGTGGGTGGAGCTAATGCGCGAACAGCTCTCGTTGGCAGGCACTCATCTATTACTGTCCCTGTTTTAATTTCAGCAAATCAATTCGAGAGAACACACACAACCTGATTAATATTCATGACCCCATCAGATAATCAATAGTAGTATAGTATAGTATCTTTTCATAATAATTACTATTAACCTAGGACCAACATATCTTAAACACCACCACCATCCTAAGTTCATTAAAATTACAAATATGCTCATCTGGTGACCATTTTAGTCTAATCACTATTCTATCATTAAATAGTGTTTTTATTATCATAATGTCATAATATAATGCTTGTTTGGCCTGGAGTAAGAGTGCCATTCTGTTTATTAGAACGCTGTTCCATTTTACAAAGCTAAGCTGATTGGTGTTTCTGTGAGTAGGTTAGGGGTAGGGTGGCTTAGGTAAAAAAGTGTATAACTTCGATAGAAAAACATAGACTAGGTAATGTCCCCCATTTAGATAGCTATAAACGTGTGTGTGTTGTGTGTACGGTTTTATAATGCCTGGTTGGGACTTCAACCTGACGGCACACAGACTCTGGGATCGTGTCACGGGGGCACCTAAATTGTGGGTCCCACGGGTACAAGCTTATGAATCAAACAGAATGAAGTTTTTTGAAAATCTAAAAATGCAGAAAATTTCCTGTGAGGGGTAGGTTTAGATGTAGGATTGGTGTAGGGCGATAGGAAATACAGTTTGTACAGTATAAAAACCATACGCCTATGGAGAGTCCCCACAAGTATAGCTGACCACTGTGTGTGGTGTGTGTGTGTGTGTGTGTGAGCGTTTTTGTGACAAATGAGGACTTAAATGTGTATAATGACAAAGGTATGACATAGTATTACAAGGAGAAAGTGACTTTTCAGGACATTACCCCATGTCCCCACTTTTCAAAACGCTTATAAATCACACAGAATGGAGTTTTTTGAAAATCTAAAAATGCAGAGAGTTTCCTGTAAGGGGTAGGTTTAGTTTAGGGGTAGGGTTGGTGTAGGTCAATAGAATATACGGTCTGTACAGTATAAAAAACATTATGGGATGTCCCCACTTTTCACAAAACCAAACCTGTGTGTGTGTGTGTGTGTGAAATAGTATATCATTCTGGCGAGTAAACAAAAAAATGTACTAGCCAATGGCGATTATATTGCCAAGGTGTGCGTAGAGGGTTGATGGTCCATGCTCTTGTCACTTCACGTATCGACTATTGTATTGCTCTTTTTCCTCCAACACTCACTGAACTGAGGAAACAGTTTTGACTCGGACTGAAGACCAATGAACCGCTGATATGCGCATGCGTGCAGGGCAAAATGACGCTTTTATGGTTTCTCTTTGTTTATGTAAAAAGGTGAGCTGATGAAGACGTTTATTCTCTTTATATGCTTTAGACATGTAAAACAATCATGTTTCACATCATTATTGGGTGCTCTAATAATATAATTGTGTATATGTTAAGCCATTGCATGATTACGTAAACAGGCTTGTGAATTATTTTTTCTGAACCAGTTCAAAGAAACGAACTGTCCGAAAGAACCAGTTAGCGTGAAAAGATTCAGATTACCCCGTTTGCCTGAGGCTCAGGATTACAGGTTATATGTTGTAAATAATGTTCAGTTTTTTTGCACAGAGCGATCGTTTCACTTCATAAGATCTCAATATATCATCAGGAGTCACGGGTATTCATTTTGTGCTCCTTGCTATGCTTTTTGACTCTCAACTTGACGATAGCCACTGACTTTGATTTTATGAATCACCAAGGACCACAATTTCAGCTAAAAATCTTCTTTACTCTTCTTCTGAAGAAAATTGAGTCACCTACATATTGGATGGCCTGAGGGTGATTAAATTAATAGCATTTTTTTTTTAATGTGGAAATTATTCTGCCATGTGACTATCCTCGTCATTAACGTTATATATAAAGAATATTGTTAGTAGCAATGATATCGAAATACACTGGCACTTGGTGTACACTGGTAATTGGTGTCTGTTTACAAAATAACCGGTCATGAATGTGCATATCGCTCCAAAAAATTATAAATAACTAAATAAATATGTTTATATAATTTTCTCACAAATTATTGAATCCAATTATGATGTCCATTTCTAAATCTCTGGGGGATTCAAAATACTGCTAATCAGGATCCCAAGAGGAAGTTCAATAAGATTTTTTTCTCCTAAAATATGAGTCCTGCAGAGTGATGCCTCCATATAATAGAAAGAGAGATTGTCTTTGTGTGTTTGTGTGTGTGTGTGTTTTGTGTGTGTGTGTGTGTGTGTGTGTGTGTGTGTGTGTGTGTGTGCACGTTTTTGTGACCAATGAGGACATACTTTGATAATCAAAGGTATAACCTGTTATTACAAGGACAATGTGACTTTTTCAAGACATTACCCATTCCCCACTTTTCAAAACGCTTTAAATCACCAGAATGGAGTGTATTGAAATCGAAATAGCACAACGTTTCCTTGTTGAGGGTAGGTTTAGGAGTAGGGTTTGGTGTAGTCAATAGAATATACGTCTGTCGTAGAAAAAACCATTATGCCTATGGTAATCCCCACTTTTCACAAACAAAAACCTGTGTTTGTGTGTGTGTGTGTGTGTGTGTGTGTTTTAATTTGTATTCATTTTGCTCATAGGTTTGCCCCACTTTTTGTTTAGATTTGTTTCCTTGCATTAAATAAAACTTTAGTTACAGTTATACTACTATAACATTTCATATCCCAGGAGACCCCACACCCCCCAAAAAAAAAAACCCCGCCGTTTTCTAATTCTTCTACTATTCTTGTATATTCAGTTTTTATCTTATATCAATTGTAAAGTAAGTTGTTTTTTACTTTTTATAATGCAAAAGTAAATAGTGATTTTAAA
Source organism: Sinocyclocheilus anophthalmus (assembly GCA_018155175.1). Classification (NCBI taxonomy): domain Eukaryota; kingdom Metazoa; phylum Chordata; class Actinopteri; order Cypriniformes; family Cyprinidae; genus Sinocyclocheilus; species Sinocyclocheilus anophthalmus. The sequence goes on along the minus strand of JADLZN010005976.1, from coordinate 70,816 downwards.
AAGGTGGACAAAATGAAAAAGAAACGGTGATTTGTAAAAACATCTGAAATACACCCAAAAAAAAAAACGCAAAATACTGATGCTGGAGGAAAAGAAAGCATGGACAATTTATTCCTTTCTCCTCTAAATAAATCACTCATCAAGTCTGCAAAGGCTCTATGGATGTTTTAATATTCAGAAATCTTTTTCACCCATTTTCATGATCTTGCCTACAGCCCAGCAAAGCCCCGGGCTGGCCCTGCCCATCCGAACATATTGATCTTTCATTTTTACAGGCATCACCATAATAAGAACACTGCAAATATGTAATGTAATGTAAAAATGTAAATAAGTGCTTGACTCATCAGCTGTCTTGCCATGTGAAGAATGGCTGAAACTGCAGGTTTGTTCATTTTTGGACAGGTGAATAAATGTGAATTGACACAGCTGAGCAGAGTAAAGATTATTAATGGTGATGTCACTTTTCATAAACTATACAGTAAAAATGACTGACCTCTGCAGTTACAGAGCAGAAAAGAAGGCCAGTTCACTTAACAGAGCGCTAGTGTTTAGTCTGTGTGTATTTGTAGTTTCAGTGAACAACAAAGCAGATTTAAATTCTGTAGCTGATAGGTCATTGTGTGTGTGTGTGTATGTGTGTGTGTGTGTGTCTGTGATCTTACTATGGTATTTCCCAAATGTCAACAGTGGTGCCAGCCACGGTTCATTGGTCCTGAGGTACATTTCCTGAAAACTTCTGATATTTCTATTACTGATTCATTTCGCAAATAAATAATTACGCAAATATGCAAATAAATAATGCCACAAATAATGTAATTCCATGTTTCTGTAGCTGCTCAATTGCTCAATGTTATCAATTCATTCTCAACATACCATAAGAAAGAATATTAAAGATGGGGTAAGTGATTTCTGGTAGCCAATGTTGATATTCAAATCACCAAAACAAACACGCCCTAAGGTCTCGCCCCTATTTTGATAGCTCTGCCCCACACATACGTACGCAAGCAACCCAGGCAACGATTAGTTCTGTGAAACAAAGCAAAACAATGTTACACCGTGTCTACACCGGATGCGAGCGGCGCGGTGCGACAAAATACAATGAACCTATTTTAATCAGTGATGCTGTCTACACTGGATTCACAGTGCAGGTGAACCACCTTTTGCTTTTATTACAGTCTTTAGTATATTGGGATTTGTTTCTACTAACTTTGCACATCTAGACTTTGAAATATTTACCCGTTCTTTGCAGAACTGCTCAAATTCAGTTAAATTTGATGGTGAGTGTTTGTGGACTGCAGTCTTCAAGTCATTCGACAGATTTTCAGTGGGTTTTAAGTCTGGGCTCTGACTAGGCCATGCAAGGACATTCACCTTTTTCTCCTTCATCCACTGTGTGGTCAGTTTTGCTGTGTGCTTTGGGTCATTGTCACGTTGGAAGGTAAACCTTATTTCCATTGACAGCTTTCTGGCAGAGGGCAGCAGATTTTCCTCAAGAATTTGACTGTATTTTGTCTCATCCATTTTTCTTTCTGTTCTTACAAGTGCTCCAGTCACTGCTGCAGAGAAACACCTCATAACAGGATATCACCACCTCCATGCTTTACTGCAGGAATGCTGTTTGGATGGTGAGCTGTATTGGATTTACGCCAGACATATCATTTGTTGTTGAGACCAAATAATTAAATTTTAGTCTCATCTGCCTCAGAATCTTCAAGGTGCGTTTTGGCAAAGCTCATTCGTGAATTCATGTGGCCTTTCTTGAGGAGTGGCTTTTTCTCTTACAACCCTCCCATACAAGCCACATTTGTGGAGAATTTGTGATATTGTTGTCACATGCACACAATGACCACTAGCTGTCATAAATTCCTGCAGCTGCTTCAGAGTTGCTGTAGGCCTCTTGGTAGCCTCTCTGACCAGTTTCCTCCTGGCTCTTTCATCCAGTTTGGAGTGACGTCCTGATCCAGGGAGGGTCTGTGTTGTACCAAATACCTTCCACTTCTTAATAATAGACTTCACTTTGCTCCTAGGCGTGTAAATCGTTGTAAATAATAAAATTTATTTGTTTCTTTTTTTTGTATCCATCTCCTGACTTGTGCCCGTACAACTTTATCCCAGTGAACTTTTGACAGTGCCTTGCCACCCATAGTTGATTGTTTGCTTCAGTTGCACTACCAATGACTGAAATGCTCCAGGAAAGCTCTTTTCATGCTGAGCTGATCAAAATGAGCACAGCTGATCACAGCTGAAAGTCAAATGGCTTTGTGTGCCGTTGAGAAGGTGATTAGCTTCACCTGATTGATTTTACAAGTCATTTTTAGGATCCTTTTTCACACTGATCTTTTTTTTTATTATATTGTTTTTATTTATTTATTGTTGGTGTTTTTAAAACATTCCACTTGGATATTATAAGTTGCACTGTTAATACAGCTGATAACACTAATTATATTGTAATTTAAAAATAAAAGATTGCAAATAAAAATTATTGTTAAGAATTTTTTAATTACAAAAATAAAGTAATTGATAATAACTGTCTGATAATGACTTGTCACTGTTTTAAAGTTTGTAGCATAATCAGTGGTCAAATATCGAAACTAGAGTCCTAAATCCTTCTAATGATATACAGTACACGCACTTAAGTGTGCTCTAAATAAGACCATGAAATAGGTTGCTCACCAATGGATCCTCTGCAGTGAATGGGTGCCGTCAGAATGAGAGTCCAAACGCCCCAAATCATCCCACGGCTCCATCCATCAATAAATCTTTAGAATGAAAGTTGTGTGTTTTTGCAAGAAACAAATTATCAGCAAATTTTCATTTTTGGTGAACTGTACCTTGTGATTTCTAGAACTCATGTCAGTTGATAAAAATCTTATAACTCCATGCATTTTTATAATAAATTTACATTTTCTAATTGATGATGATTTTCTCTAAAACATTTTATTGGGTAGAAATTGTGAGTAAAAAAAACAACAACACAGAAATATATAAAATATATATGATAATATATTTTCTGTCCTGCAGTTAAAACATTCTTGTTTTCTGTGTTTTGTGCATGCATGACACAAATTGCATGTGATATGGCTGTAATAACGCACAGGTGTGGTTTGAAAAAAAAGTTTTCCCCCCCCCTCCTGTCATAGAGTAATGCAGTTATGCAGGCTGTGCTAGAATGAAGGGGCTCAGGTGGCTACTCAATGAAATGAAGGTGTGAACACAGGCTGTCTGTGACAGAGTAAATCATGTTTAAGAGTGCTGGCACCACAGTCTGAGGAAACAAATCACTCTGAAATCCAAGCAAAGCAAAATTTAGCCACAGCCAGGTGCAGGTGCAGCAATGTAGCTCTCCAGAAAAGCTTACAAGATAGTTCACCGAAAAATGAACATTCTGTCATCATTTACTCACAACCCTCATTTTGTTCACAACCCTCATGACTTATAGGGGAAAAAACAAGAGGTTTAGCAAAGTCTCACACCGTTCTTTACAAAACAAGAGTCTGGACATTTTACTAGTAACTCCTTCTGGATTCCAAAAAAAAGTCATATGCATTTAATTCAACCTGATCTGTAAGAAAATGTTACTGTTTTACAAAATGGTGATTTCGTAGGAATTTGGGATTCGCATGAATTTTTAGAACAAAAAGTAAGCATAAAGTTCCATTGTTAGTGGGGCGTATGAAAACGTACAAATGAGAACACAAATTTATACTTTGATCGCTAATTTGCAATAAAAATAGTTACAAATTCCCATGAGATTGTGTTGTTTATAACTGACATGAGGGTGGAAACATGAAGTACGATTTTTCAAAAAGGATAAGTTTGTTTTAATGTTAGTCAGGATTTCTAGAATATAGAGTGGATAGATTAATGCAAATGTCAGCGTGAAATAAGGCAGCGTGAACATTTAAAATAATCAGCAGCACACAAATAGCCCTTCCAAAATTTCACTGTGAGAATTTATAATAAAAGTATTGCTACTATAAAATATGACTGTTTTCCATGCAGATTTGGTCCTCAGGAGCTGAGAGGGGTTTATTGGGGAGTAGAGAGGATGGATTTTCTGTTACTGGACAAACAGTAGCTAAACCAGCTCTTTCCCAGTAGGTGGGTTTGTTACTGACGTTTCAGAACATTCTCCATCTTTCTTTCTTCTGTCGAATGCCTGTTCATATCTCTCATTCTCTCCCGCTGTCTCCCACAGTGCAGCGTTCTACCAAATCGCTGAGAATGTCTATTGAAATCTTTAAAAGTCTCAAGGTAACCTGCTGGAAACACGATCCATCTCTCAGCCAACAGCAGGTATCCTGTGTTAATTTGTTATCCTGCAGGTTTTCACTTCCAATGAATCAAATATCACTAAATCACTATGTAGACACCAAAGGCGCCCCTTATCGTTTTTAAAGCAGAGTTTTTCCTAGTAACCCCATTGTTTGTAATGAGAACCATTTGCTGTCACTGACACAAAAGGCATCATGAAACATAATCTCAAAACATCCCGATCGTTTTGCTGGCTAAAATGTGTCCACGCTTGTAATTCTATATGCTTTTGTCTGAAGAATGCTGTATTATATATTGATTATGTATTTAATTTAACACATTTAGTCAGCTGTTCCTGTAGCTGAAAGTAGAAGTGATGATGGGGTGTAATTTTCATTTTGAGCTCAGAAACGTTAATTAGCTCACAGTGGTTAATTTTCTGAAGAAGTTCGGCTTTGCTGATGTGTTGTGTTTTCTGTTTGATTAGACAACTAATGTATAGACCTCATCATCAACTTTCTTCAAATATATTAATTAATTTTGTTTTGTGCTCAAAGCCCCACGAGTACAGACCAAACCGGATTTAACATTAACTGTAACTGTGGATGAGTTCAAATGGAAAATTATATATTTTGTAGACTCAGGAGCAGCAGAATAATAAAAAATATGTAATTAATATATGCGCTGAGGTTTTTTTTATGTTGCTAGGCAACCAACGTATCAGCTGTCCTGTCAGTTTAAACAAGGATTATAGCGCGAACGCTTTAAAATCTTTGGTTTGCTGTTAAGTCACATTAGCAGAAACTAAAAAAAAAAAAAAATACAGTAACCCTCCATCATTGCAGTCTCTGGACGTTCCCAACAACTGTAAACTTCCGTCACCACAACGGAAGGCCCGCCTCTCCATTCATTCGATTGGACAATGGAAAAAAAAATTAATTTCAATTTTTAAAAAGGCGCCACTCACGGCAAAAAAAAAATAAAAACGTTCTGTCTGATTGGGCATCTATAGCACGGTAATGAACATGAACTGTGTTGTTATTGTGGGCGCTTAAAATTATGTGAATAATTCTAGATACCTTATTATCAGAATTGTTTCGAGTTTTAGAATGCACATTACCTTATTTTCCACCAGTTCCATTTTCCATTTATAGCACTGTATGTTTGCAGCGTAAATGTTCAGTCTGATTTTCGCAAAGATCTGAACAAAATCGGCAGGCATGCTGAATAAAAATGCAAGTTTACTCTCTGACAGGAGATGGCGGAACAGCAGAAATATAGCTATTACCATGGTTCCCCGTGTGCACAAAGCATAAATATAAAATATAATTCGCTTTGGTGTTTATCAAACGACACAAAGTATTTAAATACGCCATTTTTTATTCAAACATTTGTTTAAACTTATACATTTTTGCATTTGAATCTGGACTAATACATGCCAGGGACTAATAATCTCTTTGACTAATACAAAGAGATAATTCTCAATTGTTATAGATAATAATAATGATAATAATAATAATATTTATTTGTATTATTTTCTCATTGCATTTTCATCACCCATTGACTTTGTGGACTTATTAAAGCATTATTCACTCGATTGAGCATACTCTGAAAGCGTTGTTAACTTTAATTAGTCAGAAATGGTAAAAAGTTTAAAGTCCCCATGAAATAAAAATTTAAGTTTTTTGGGTGTTAGTGTCAATATGTTAGTCTTAAGGTTATCTTTAAGGCAGTGTGCTTCAAAACAGTGACGAAATTCGCATTTAGAAGATATAAGTATTCAAAGCTTTCAGTTCGTCACTTCCGCCAAAACGGCTCAACGATTTTTTTTGACGTCACATCGTACTTCAGCTTCTCATCAAACTTTCTGTCCAATCAAATGCTCTCTAGAATCCGAAGCGCCCGCCCCCTACACGATAAAATAGACGCGGGCCGAAATCCGGTCACTTGTCCAGAGAATTAGTATTTTCTGTACAGTGAATGGCACGTTGTGCACTATATAGGGGACAGGGAACGATTCAAACAGTGTAAATAGGCTTTCCATTGAGGAAAAAAATAAGTCTTGTTTCGCGCTGTGTCACGCTAACCACACACACTCTGCTCCGGTCCAGAGACACGATAGCACGGAGCGGATCATATGAGCGAATCGGCGCAGACCACAAAATCTATCGGAGGTATTTGAATTCTACACAGAATGCTATATTTTTTAGCAATATGGATGAGATTGTGGTTGGCATACCCTGTCAAATGCGACTTTACGGAGCTCAACGGCTCTAGCTCAAGCTGTGATATAAACGAATGCTATTGGCTATTTTAAAAAAGGGGTGGGGCTTCTTGATATGTCCCGCCCTGTCTTCCTATTTCAGCTGAAATTACATCACCACATAGAATAACGCTGCTGTTTCAAGGCACTTCAGGGGACCTTTAAAGCACTTAATACGTAAAATATATCTTCATATGAAAATATTTCAATATACATATACTGTTAAAACTTACAACTCTAAACGAATTAAAAACAGTTTGTTACTTGCTATATAAAATAAACGTTAACTGAAATAAAGTATAAAAACAAGGCAACATTTTTCAATTTCATTTAGTTTATCTTGATGTACTAAAAAACTAAAACTGAAAAAGAACTTAAACAAGAATACGCAACCATATACCATTTTAAAAAGACAAAAAACTATGAAAATGACAAAACAAACAAAAAAATTTTCAACTGAAATGAAAACGACAGCCAGTGAAAAGTGAAAATATAAAAATCTAATTCAGAATATTACCAAAAACTCTAATAGTGTATCAATGATACTAAAATAACACTGTAATAAGGTGCCAGTGTAGGATGGGTATGTTGCGGGATGGACACAGTTGAAGACGGACAGTTTTTAAAAACAGGAAAAAAATAAAATAATACAAAAATAACAGAATCGCTGAGTTAGAAAAAGGATCACCCCCTCCTAAAAATGACTTGTAAACTCAATCAGGCGTTGCTAATCACTTTCTCAAAGGCACACAAAGCCATTTGGCTTTCATCTGTGATCAGCTGTGCTCATTTTGATCAGCTCAGCATGAAAAGAGCTGGACTGGAGCACTTGTCAGTCATTGTAGTGACAATGAGCAAACAAAAAACATGGCAAGACACTGTCAAAAGATCTCTACTGGAGCACTTGTCAGGATTAGAAGAGAGAATGGATGAGGCAAAATACCGTCAAATTCTTGAGGAAAATCTGCTGCCCTCTGCCCGGGAAGACATGTTGAAAAAAACAGCATATACTGGTTAGATATGTTTTGAAGCATAGCTGCTTTAAACTGGTCATTAGTTGGTCCTGAGCTGGTTTAAGCTGGTCCTGAGCTGGTCCTGAACAGGAGCTAGTTGCTTAGGACCAGCAATTTTTTTTTCTGCCAATTGTTATATCCTTCACTTGGATGTTATAAGTTGCACTGAGTAAGTACAGCTGGATAAAACAAAAACTCCTCCATTTCAGGCTGTGAAGTGATTATTTTAAAGGGGGATGATTCTTTTCTATACCCACTGTATATTTCTTTCTAGGTTTATATACATATAAAACTAAAAAAGGTTTATATATAGTCTACACTACTGTACACTAAAGATGGTTTTAAGTCAGTTATTTCTATCTTTTTCTGTAGTGTGTCAGTAGGATATATCAGTTCACATTTATTTTGCCAATAATTGGAATAATGCACTGAGATTTTTGTTTGCATAAGGAGTCTGACAACAGCCAGTTTTTTTTACCTACGTCTGGTAGCACATCAATAATTACTTCCAAATGAGGCTGTCCAAATTCGAAACCAATTTACCAAATCGTAAAATACTTATACATTGTCATGAGATTATGTTGTATTACGATGCAAATTCACAAGTACACTTAAAATTACATGATATAGTCATGAGTAACTCACATTCTGAATGCGATAGACACACTAAAACTCGAACATTACATAGCTAAAGCATTAAAAACTCACAACACTGTAAAAACAACGTTGTCATGAGTATTCATAAGAATTGTTGCAATTTATGAGTATTCATAAGCATGGGTTGGCAATTTCAAATGAATTTGTGTAATCATAGTCATATGAAAATGTACATGAGTAGATCCTGCAAATACTTATGACCCCCCTCCCTCTGCACATCGTCATGAATAGTCAACATGAGGGTCACTACTGACGATGCTCACCCAAAGAACCCAACTTATTTGGTAGTATGTGGTGACTGAATGTATTTATGTGGTTTAAGGTTAACAAACACACTTCTAGTTACAACCATCCTGGACATTATTGTCCTATATCCTCTATGCCCGCCTTCTGACACACGTGTCGACTTCCCTTACAACGCTCATCCGGCTCTGATACCACAGCCCGACCCGGCTGTCGCCTCTGCATCTGGCAGCTATCCAGTGCGTTGTGATTGGCTGAATACCTCAAGCGTGTGATGGAAATGTTACGCCCCTTACCATACTGTGATGCCGTGTCCCGGAGCGACGAGACAAAAACATTAAAACCAATTATAAACGAGGCATTTGTTGAATCCAGTGGGGACATAATTACTGATTATAATGACTTATACTGTCTTTTTACGAGTTGCGTTGCATTGCACCGCGTAAACATAAAACCATGTCTGCATTTGTGATCGGAGAAATGACAACAAAAGCGCTACTCTACAATGCTCAAAACTCGCGTTGAATCATCAGTGGCCACTCCTTTACATATGAAACATACTTACAGTCTGTGAGTCAGAACAGCCGGCATTGTAGTTTACTTCCAGTGTCGTAAACAGTCCTCCATAAAATGCTTTGAACAAACACGAATATTTGATTTGAACTGTTCTGGAACGGTGCTTTAAAAAAGCTGATTTTTAGTTGTGTCCTCTTTTGGAAGACCAAGCAAAGTAGTTTCGCTTTCTCAACGAAACCCAGCGTCTCCACGACATGGCAGCGGCAGCTGCAACAATACTACAGCAAGAATAAAAGTTATGCCTTCTTTCTTTGCGTAAACATTTGGACGGCGTTATGCAACTCTTCCCACACAGTGATGTAGACATGTGGGGGCGTGTTTAAACGAGGCATTTTAGGAGGGCGTGGACGAGTCTTAACTTTTATAAAGAATATCTCTTTGGGTTTGAGACTTTAATCTTTGCAACTTTAGGGATCATATCTATTCACGAACAGCTTGTAACACTCCAAAGAGAAAGGAAAACTTGAAATCACATCATATGACCCCTTTAAGTATTACAATGAGACTGTTGTATTACAATAATGTACTAATTATAATGACATTTCACAAGATCAAGTTTTCACAACAAGGAATGACTTCACATGTTTGGTTAAATATTGATACATTTAAATGTGTATATATAAAACCTATGAATATTTGGTTTAATTTGGCACTTCTCGTCAATTAAAATGATGTTTTTGTCTACTAAAATTAGATGCAATTTTAGCCATGAATAAAACTGATTAAAATGAATACTGCCAAAATTAAAAGAAGAAGACAACTATGACTGTGTAAAAATAGTTACATATTTGGCCAAGAGGGAAGTGACAACAGGTTGTGTTTTTACAACACTGCACCCAACAGGGTCATTTTCACACAATTTTTAGCAATGTGGCTTCTCTTTATTCCTGTCAACAGATGCAATCCTCAAATTTAGTTGTCATAAAAGTTTAGGATTTAATACCACACAGCAGCGAGCTCTCAAAGTTTGAGCAGCTGTGTTTATTGAAGAGGGTGATTAATTTTGGAGTCATTTGTAATCACTTCCCTTTTGTGTGATTCTGAAGCGAAAAAACAACAGATCACATTAATCACACACCCTAATTTAAAAAACAGCAGGCTTCTAGCTCTGTCTATCTCTCTCTCTCTCTTGCACTTACACTATATTTCTTTCTCTCTTTATGCTGTCTCTCTCTTTCTCAAGTGTGATGGATTTGTAGGATGTACCCAGTCATGAACTGCTCTAATTTAGAGCCTATCAATACATCTTACCAGTGGGGGCTCTTTCTCCCTTGTTTCTCCACCTTATTCCTCCTTCTCTTCCTCCATCTTCCACAAACGCAGACTCAACATCTTCTGAAACATGGCTCTCTTTGACTTTGGCTCACTCGATAATGAAACCTCAGTGTGAACATCCCATCCAGAGTCCAGTGGCGAGGCCAGAAATCTACAAGTGAGAAGATGTAGATGGCGGCCTTCGCTCAAATTTCATCTCTTCTTAGACTGTATGATTTGCACATTTTGCACAGCAGAACCTGCAGTGCAGCATTAATAAATCATATGAATTACTGGGTTATTTGCAGTGGTGTTGTGCTTGTTCCCTCTTTGAGTTATGTGGTGCTTGCCTATTTCACTGCATTGGCGACGCAAATTAGCAGCCCATATTAATAGATTACAATGTTCACACTGTCCGCGTAAGCAGCTAGAAGTGGAACTGACAATAGAGTTTCGCTGCCGAATTCATGTGGGGACTTTTAGAAATCAAACTCTCTTAAAACTAATTTTTCACACTTTTTCTAGTTCAATCTGTGCAGTTTCCAACAGTTGAGGTCATAAATTTACATAAACTTTTTAGGATTTTGCATCCTAAATAAATATATTTTTATATATATTTACAAATTCACTTTTTGAATACCTTGTTAAAATTACAGCTTGGAAATTCTGCACAAAATATTCTGTTCAAAGTGATGTTTACTTTGATTTTTGTTTGTTTTATTCTCACATCACATCTCATATTTATAGTGTTTTCTTCTAGTTCTTCACTGAGACTTTTTGTCCTTGGTAAACTAATCCACTAATTAAACCTTTATTATGGGCAAAAAATGTTTGATGTAGCAGAAATGACACCACAACTGTGGGAGTTACAAAAAAATAAAGTGTTTTATGTTTATTTCACTCTTTGTTTTGATCATTATTTAAAAAACTTAATTCATATTTTTAAATGAACTTTGTGACCTTCATATAATAAAAAGAAAACATTGAAATCTGTTAGTTTTAATAAAAATCAACCCATAGGATATAAATGTCCCTTAAGAAACACCAGTCTCTGCGATGCACCATAAACACTATCAGTGTGAAAGCTCACGCTGCATACAGTATGTGTGAAACTGGCCTTGAAGTGCATCTCGTTCTTTGATACCATCATTGTTGTTTGTGTGTTGGATGGCGAGGACCCTGCATGCCAGATCCAAGATTGTGTAATGTATGAGTTATATTGCTTCCCTAGCTTGTTAAATTACTGAGCTAGGCAAATGTTTTAAAAAACTGAATATGCCACTACAGATCCAACTCAAGGCTCATCTGTTATTGTTCACCATACAAATGAGAGTTAATTTGTCATAAAAATGGTTATATCCGTATGTCTCTTGTACTTTTAGTTTCCACATTTGCATAGTGGATTGCCTGCTAACATTTAACGTTCTTGTTTTTTATTTGCAACATTTGCATATTTAACTATTCAAAACAACACTCTGGGTTTTTGCTTCTGCCACTGTGTGATTCTCCTTGTGAAATCCGTGAGCCTTAGCACACATACAATATATTTTTTTATGTATTGCAACATTCAGAGTGGAAATACAATTGTGCCTATGTAATTACATGGCAATTGCACAGTAATAACTGTGTAATACCACCATTACAAAAGCGCAATAGAATCAGGGACAACTAAAACAAAGTTGGATATGATACTGATGTCTTTTTACAATGAAGTTCTTCATATAAACCCGCAAACATAGTTTCAACCTACTTTTTGACAGGCTGTTCATAAAAAAATCAGTGAGAGACCCAGGATATGCACGTGTCTTAGTACATAGGAAAATCTAAAATCTTAAATTGTTCAGAGCAAGTCTTTTAAGAAGCAGAATACGCCACTAATGATCCAACGCATGGCTCACCTGTTATTGTTCATCATAAATGTGTGACAAAACCATGCATTACCAACCAGTTAGCCTACTTGCACTACACATTACTACAATAGAAATAACATTGATAGCACAGGCCTGTTTAACCGCACAGACTATACAAAACCTTTACTCAATGCACAATAACCATATCACCAATTGTATATAACCATAACCAGTTGTCCAAAGGTTTGAAATAAAATTACACATCTGAAACTACACATTTTATACAACAGAATATGATGCAGTGTCTATGTGGGTGGGTCAAACTAGGAGCAGTAAGTGATGCTAGGATGTGTGCTGGTGTGTGTGCGTGAGTGTGTGTGTGTGCGTGTGTGTGTATGTTTGGTATTTTCTGTGACTCTAAGCTACTGCTTAATTCAAATGAGGGCCAATTATTGACTGTTCTGCCTCCATAAAATCCTTTCAATTCATTTGAAGTATAAGAGTCTGCTAGTCTGATGACCTAAAAGTTGAATGTTGCCAACTCTTTAATACACTACATTATACATTAATGCAGTACTCTTTAATACACCCAGGGTGCGATTCACCCCCCCCACGGTCTATGCATCCCTGCCTCGGCTGAATTATTTTTATCGCGATACGTGCTTCGAAGTCCCGATCTGAATCAAATGATCCGTGATACACGAGCCGATTGATGTGCTTCGAAACAGTGAATCATTTGATTGCGAGCGTCCAGAAAAAAAGTGGAATCATTTTGCGACGCAATGGTTTTACTGATTCGGAGTTTTCAAAAAAGCTCGTGTGTTCTTTGCTCGCTTTCTATATATAGTTTATTCGTTGTTAGAATAACCGTGGAAATTAAATCATTACAATTAATAGGCCTAACGTACAATGTTTTTATTCAACTGTGATCACGTTAAATACAGTTTCCGTCGTATTAAAAACATTTCATAAAAAGTTTTCAAAACATCCCCCCCTCTGGTTTTTTCACAAATCGCACCCTGAATGGCCAAAAGTATGAGGACACCTGAACGACACCATATTTGCTTTGTTGAGCATTTAATTTCAAAACCAGGGAGTAAATCTGAACTGTTAGGATTGGGTATGGAGTTCAATCCTTTTTAGGCACCGACCGAATTGCCTCGATACTATCGAGTATCAAAAAATGTATTGTCGTTCTGTACCAAATTTTGATACCTAAGGGGTTAATCTGGTCAACGTCAGTGAGCCAATAAGCATGCAGCATGCTTTATGTGCCAAAATCAAGTGCTGGTGATTGGCTCTGGTGAGGCATCCAGGAAAAACACTAGTTTACGCCGGTTCCGCCCAGAGACGTGGTTCATACGTGAGGCTATAGTGTGTAAGCATCAGACCCCCATAGATATAAGGCTACGTTTACAGTAGTGCGTTTACGTTGTAAAACAGTGTTTTAAAAGGAAAATGATCCTCGTCCACACTGCGTTTCACGCGTTTCAGGAAGATCTTCCATCAAACACTAATACGAACGGAACACGCGTTGTTTGCCGTGACATCATGCACAATGTAGATCATGTACTAAGACAATGATAAGATACATATCGTTTTCTTCAAAACCTAACTTTAAAACCACCATCGAGTGTTTGTAATAACTTCTGATCACGATCCAATGTGCGTTTCGGCCATATAATGTTGCTGAAATATGTTCTGTGTAGCCGTGTATATTAAGATAATCACTACACCTGCTTAGCATTTCTCATGTAAACACCCTGTATAGTTATTAAAATAGACAGAATCTCATGACAATCACATACAAATCATATACTGTTGTAAGTGTGTGTTTATTAACTTCATGTTTCATCCGTGGAAATGTTTTCCTGGGTTTCTTATGTACAGAACTGAATGCAGAAGTGTAATGGACGTTCGTCATAGGAGACAGGTTGGGTTATGATCAAGTAATATGATTTAACATATGAGCAGGGAATGAGCTTCCTCGGAGTCAGAACAGCAATTGTGGAAGAGAAAAGCGCTGGAAGCAGCTAATGCTCGTCAGTAAATCAGTGGAAAATTAATAGAAATGATGATTGTGTCTAAGCTATGCATTTTAAAACAAAAACGCACAGTGTAAACGTAGCCTAAAAGATGTGGAAACTGAAAACTCTTTGAACTTTATTAAAACTGTTTGCACTGATTTATTGTGTTGGTTATATTTTGTTCCTCTGTGCTTTTTTGTTCCTTTGTAACCGGTATCGAAGTCAAGGAGGCCAACGATTCCCAGCCCTAGTTGTAATCCTGTATGCTTTGATTTCATGTGTCCTATATGTGGTACTTACTGGTTTAATTATAACTATTGTTCTGAACCATCATCATCTAAATCATAAATATGTAATGAGAATTACATTTGTTATAAAAATGCTGTGTTTTTAGTTATTCCCAAAATGTGTATAGTGTGTAGACTGTTGTTTAAATGCTCTTTGACACTGGTTTATTTGCACCATTTTCAACTTTAACTATTTGAAACGACACTCTGGCTTTTCACTTCTGTCACATTGCGATTCTCCTTGTGGCAACCAATATAAAAATGATTACTTCCATATGTTTTTGTACTTTAATTTTCAAAATTGTATAGTGTATAGACAGTTGTTAAAATGTAATGATCTTAGACACTGTTTTTATCTGCAACTTTAACATTTTAAAGCGACACTCCGGCTTTTTGCTTCTGTCACAGTGTGATTTTCCTTGTGACAACCATGATCCCTAGCACACACTGTAACCTATATCTTTGTAAGTCTGTTTTTTTCTTGTATAGCATTCAGAAAATGGAAATACAACTGCACCCGTGTAATTACATGGTAATTACATAGTAATAGAAGACTCCCAAAAGACTTTATTTTAACTTTTTGGAATTAATATACACTCCCAAGCATAGTTCCAGCCAGGTGTTCATAAACATCAGTGAGAGACCCAGGGTATGTATGTGTCTTAGTACAGAGTAAAATAAAAAAAATAAAAAAATCTGTTAAAACATTTTTAAAAAAACGAATAAACACAATATTTATCTAACAAATAAAGCTTGATTCATAGAAGATGCTTTCTATTATTGCTACTAGTTGCACATGAGGTCAGTGTATAAAGCTCACATCTTAGCAAAAGAAATAAACTATTTGCATTGCACATACATCCTTACAATACAAAGCAATCACTTTCTTATTATCGTACCGAAGAGAATTACACTCTATAACATAAATCTCGCCAAAACAGTGCATTTACACAAACTGTTCACATTAATGTCACAAACAGATGAAGATTGGCTTTGTTTCGGGCTAAGAGACCCCTAGAGTCCTTTTCCACCGCACTTTCTTTTTCCTGAGCTAGACAGATGCAACACCACTTCCATTTATAGCAGTATTCCCATGATAACTACATGAACACTACACTACACTACTCTAGAGTACAAAACAAGCAACAGTCTAAATCACTCTAACATTAAATACTGCCATTGCGTTTACTCAGGTTAAACTTTAAATGACCACAAATGAACATAAAAGTAAAACCACCATCGAAGATTCATATCGAGTCGAGCAAACAACAATCTGCATCTCAGTAGCTTCACTGAAATTTCAAATCCTGCACATACAAATGAAAGCAATGGTTCAATCAAAAGTGAAAATTCTGTCATTATTTATTCATCCCCATGTCGTCCCAACCCTATATGACTTTCTTTCTTCCACTAACCAAAGAAGAAGATATTTTGAGGGCACTTTTGTCCCTCATTGAGTTTCATTGTATGGACAAATAAAGAAGAAATAAGGTCATACAGGTTGGGAACAACATGAAGATATAATTTTTAAGTGTATATGTGAACCATTTCTTTAAAAACTAGCTACAATCCTCACACCAGCGTGATAAAGACAGGAAAACGTGGGACTTACTTCGTGTATTCTTCATTGTCCATGTCGCACCTTGCATCTTTATGTTTCTCCCAGTCTTTCCCGTGTTTGCAGGTAGTCAATAAAATTATATCATCCCCATTATGTATATGATACAAAGCATTTCTGGTTTCAGAACCAATGCCAGTTAGATACCTCTTCCCTTTGAAGACCAGCAAGTATTTCCGTAAGGGAGGGACATTGTTAAGATTCAGATAACCTTTGCTCCCTCCTTTCTGAGGATGGTCTTTTGAAAACAAAGGGATGGACACATCAAAGCGTGGTCTAAAGTTGTCCATGTCGGTGCTGGCCTTGGCCAGCATGGCTTGGCCAATATCGAAGCCTAGTTCCTCCGTATAATCAGGCCACGTTCCAGAGTACAAGTTAAAAATCAGATGGTTCCTCCCTTCGTACCACAGAGGGAGGCTTTGAATTCTGGCTCGGACGTTATGTACATACTGAGAAGACAGCTGGTCCCTGTCTAGAGTGTCTATGCTCAGTACAAACAGACAAGCCTCATTAGGGTCCGTCGTGTAGAACCGCGATTCCTCGATGGCAGCCAGAATCTTCTGGTAGCTTTCCGAGGGCGCTTCACCTTTCTGAGGCGGATACACGTAAATTTTAAACCCCCGTTCGCAGCGCTGGAAATCGAAACAGGTCTCCATGCGACATCGCCGGCTCTTGTAGATGTTCTTCTGGATTTCTCGTCTCTCGTGAGGAGACGTGTGTTGATGAAGAAGCAGGGGTCCATCTTCTTCCTGCTCGGCCTCACCAAGGTACGTCTGCAGGGGAGGATGCACCCATTCTGGCCAACGGGGCGGCCGAGGTGGGACACCGGCAATCTGTGAGACTCCATAAAGCTGGGCATGGTTCTGGAACTCACCGATTTGGAGGCCACACAGGTAGGCTAGTAAGAGGCTACAGGCCCCCACAGATACCAGCAGGTATCGCTTCTTCGCCTGCATGTGGACAGCGAGAAGCAGGGCAAGAAAAGAAGGAAGAACAGCGGGTCGACTGTAAACCCACGGGATAAGCTCTCATACCAACATGAGCATTCTGATTTTGCACGGACCACTGTAAGCGCAGAGAGGGTCACGTTAGCTTTACACACCAGAGTGAAAATGACAGAATCTAGCATTGTAACTCCATCTGAATACAGTCTTTATTACTAATAATTTACAATGAGATCACAATTGAAAATCTGGGATTTGAACCTAGAACATTTAAAAACACAGAAACATATAAATTAAAATGAGAAAGAAATGATTTCAAAAGATGTCAAAAGTAGGCTACTGGATGGATTATTTAGAATATAAGAACTATTATTTTTTAAGAGGTAGGCTAATTATCATTATGAAAACCAGTGTGGAATTAAAATCAGTGCGTCTTTCAGGGAGGTCTACTTTCTTAGTCTTGTAGCACCATCAGAGATACATCTAGCGCTATGTATTACTGATGTGTTTATGTACACTCTTAAAAATAAAGGTGCTTCACGATGCCATAGAAGAACCTTTTTGTCTAAATGGTTCCATAAAGAACCTTTAACATCTGAAGAACCTTTCTGTTTCACAAAAGGTTCTTTGTGGCGAAAGAAGGTTCTCCACATTATAAAAAGTTAAGAAAGAGATGGTTCTTTAAAGAACCTTTGACTGAATGGTTCTTTTTGGAACCAAAAAAGGTTCTTCTATGGCATCGCTATGAAGAACCTTTTGAAGCACCTTTATTTTTAAGAGTGTATAATAAAGTGACAAGTAATGACAGTAGGCTACTTATATTTTGTCAACATTACCGCATGATACAGATCCTTAAGAAAAGTGCTCCGTTGCTATAGTAACCACCTCAGGTGAAAGTCTTGGCAACTTTGTCAATTTAACTAATTTCATTTTTGTCGTTACTAAAACTTTTGAAAACGTGAATAAAATGTATATACACTTAATATATACTTTCAAGTATACATATTTAACTGTTTCTACAATGGGGTATGGCTTCAAAATCTTCAGACAGTTTTAGCATCATTTAAAATGTGGTAAAAACTGTACAAACAAAAATTACACACTTCTAAAAAAAAAAGTAATATAGATGTATATATATATCTATTATATATATAATATATATATTGTGAGATTTTTACTCTCTTCGCCTCAGTTGAAAACTCCTCAAACTACAGAGAATACAATTAGCTTATTAAATTGATTTACATACAGTATAACATTGTACTTGCAACTTATGCAATATATGCTGAACAAACTGAAACTGCATGCATAGAGATACAGAGATGCTTTACCTCAGTCACCTGTTGAAGCGTCAATCATCTACTGATGAGTAGAAGACCTTCAGTGATTCTCAACTTTATATTAGAAATCAAAGCACTATCAAGTCAGCGCATTATTAGGAGTTGTGCAGAAGCCATTTCTGTATTCATAAAGCATATGTGTTGATCCTGTACGTCAGTATAATAATGTGCTTACAAGGGAAACTCACAGAAAAAACACACGCTGTCCGAATCCATTACCCCGATAAAGCAACGTGATTTTCGTTGTCTGTTTCTGTCTTTACATGCATAATCTAAATATCTTCATATTTCCATATTCCAATGTGCAACTTTAGAAAATCCACTGAAAAATGCATTCCGTCCACGAGTGCATCACAACCTCAGACCGATATGCGCCGATATGCGCCATGTATCTCCAGAATCAGCGATCCTTCTAAAAACGTGAGGACTATCAACCTCTATCTCTCTGGATAAATGTGCAGGTTTTAGTGCAAAATCCATCGCAGAGTCCCTGAGACATCCTGAGCGCTCAAGTTGCGTTCACAACTCTCCGAACCCAACACGGAACTTCTCATCACGCCACTCGTGGTCTCACAGCATCCTGGAGACTCCAGTAGCATCTCACAATCCACCTGGACCACAGCTTTCAAGCGCAATAAAGTCCTTCCAGCGGTTTGATTTAATTTGAAGCTAGCTGTCAGTCACAGCATGATCCGGAGTCAATCCGGTGGGACCACAGACTCCAAAACAATCCCCAGTTTCGCTCTCTTGACACTCCAATGTTAATTCATCTGTTTTCGATACTCCTACAAATTCAAGCACTGCGGATGATCAGATGTCCGCGTTTGGCGTGAAAGTTAACGCTGCTGTCAGCTGAACGTCTCTTCCAGCGCATCTTCGCCGGGACGAGTCCGCGGAAAAACGCACGCCTTCTGTCGCATGCCTGTCTCTATAAGCAATCCCAGCAAGTCTTCTCCTTCAGAATCAGCAGGCGTGGAGCATGATGGAGAGCTTCTGGGGAGAGTTGGGGAATCCGCTCAGGATCTCTGTGAGCTTGAACCTCCAACCACCAACCATTGAGTCAGTCCTCTCCGTTATTAGTAGAGGAGGCGCCGAGAGAAGGAGCGGTCAGCGGGAAGCGTCGATCATCTCAGAAGAACTGTGTGCCGATCAGACGCGTATGGACACGAGGACGCAACCGAGCCACAGGCTGCAAACATCTTCACTGAGAAACTCTATGATGACCCACCTCTACTGATGCCCACTGCACCACATGAAAAATGAAATTGTGAAAATGTGATGAATTGAAATGTGATTGCCAAAGTAAATGTATTCAAGATTTTAAACGTTCCATGGGACACAGATATGAATCTACACTCTAAAAAACGCTGGGTTAAGTACAACCCAATTTGCTGGGTAAAATAGGGGCAAACCCAGCAATTGGGTTGTTTTGGCCCAGCCGTTGGGTTACTACCCAGAAAGTTGGGTTAAACATTTAACCCAACCGCTGGGTCAAAACAGCCCAATTGCTGGGTTTGTCCCTATTTTACCCAGCACTGGGTTGTACTTAACCCAGCGTTTTTTTAGAGTGTATAAATTATAAGTGTAACAGGGCTGACGGGTTTACACTTAAAGTAGCCATTATGTGCATTACACAAGTTCATTACACAAAATGTTTATTTAAAAGTGAATATAATGCTGATTTTCAAAAAGTAATTGTTTACTCTATAAAATCACGGAAACAGAGTTGATTCTTCCTCTGCTAAATGTAATGAGAAACAAATCTTGAAAACAATAAGATACGCTTGTCCTCTGCAGTTTCACATCCTGAATAGGCTATATAATGATGTTATTGCGCTTTCATTAATGAAGTAGTGTATCATTTTAATAAAGGAGAGTTAAAGGGTTGATGCATTAGGCTACTTGGGGACACATTGTCTTTTTTTAATAACGTATACGTTATATATCCGGTCCATCAATCTCATTCATAACACACTATTAGATGATGGGGAGTGCTGGTCGCCATCTAGTCACAATTTAATCAGCTGATAGCAGTAATTCTGAGATGTTGCTGAGTCAACGAAAACATTAGGCTAAATTATATTTTATTCACAATCAATAATGATTGTCATAAAAAAGTAGAAGACTTATAACACGTAAGGAACTTACTCAAACAATGGGAAGTGTGTGTGTGTGTGTGTGTGTGTGTACCTGGTATTTATCACGTTACGGGGACCAAATGTCCCCACATAGTAATACTAGTAAATTTTGACCTTGTGGGGACATTTTTGAGGTCCCCATGAGGAAACAAGCTTATAAATCATACAGAATGATTTTTTGAGAAAGTAAAAATGCACAAAGTTTCCTGTGAGGGGTAGGTTAAGGGGTAGGGTTGGTGTAGGGCAAGCCATACGTTTTGAACAGTATAACAACCATTATGCTTATGGAATGTCCCCATAACATGGAAGTTTATAACAACATGGTGTGTGGTTTGTGTGTGTCTGTGTGTGTGTGTTGTGTGTGTGTGTGTGTGTGTGTTGTGTGTGTGTGTGCGTGTGCGCATTTTGTGACAAATGAGGACATCAATTTGTATAATGACAAGGGTATGACTTAGGTATTACAAGGAGAAGGTGACTTGTCAGGACATTACCCCATGTCCCCACTTTTCAACGCTTATAAAATCACACATAATGAGTTATTGAAAATCTGAATAGCACAATCTGTAAGGGGAAGGTTTAGGAGTAGGGTGGTGTAAGTGCAATAGATATACGTCTTACAGTAAACAACCATTACCCTATGGATGTCCCCACTTTTCACAAAAACAAACCTGTGTGTGTGTGGGTGTGTGTGTGTGAGTGAGAGAGAGAGAGAGAGAGAGAGAGACAGAGAGAGAGAGAGAGAGAGAGAGAGAGAGATGCAGTTTGACAAGACAAGAATCACTCGAATTGTGACCATGTTCATGCAGGGACCACCGAGCTCTCTCTGAGGTAGGTGTATTGCAGAGTATATGCTCCCATCTAGTGGTGGATGCTGGTAAGATAAAAGCCTGCATGATGACTTCCTGACAAATGCTGCATTTCTTTTTCTTATTCTTCTTTCTTTTTTCTAGTTTATTTGCCCATATTTGCAAGAAAGACAAAAACATACATTAATAACAGGCTTCTTCAAAGGAGTCGTAGTAAAACAATCATACTGTTAAAGTCGAGAGCAAAGCAATTGCCAGGAAAAGACAAAAAAATTGTAAGGATAATAGTCAATAAATTCATTAAAAAAAAAAACAGTAATATCATGTTCATCTCAACTTGGTCTATGCAATGCTACGCAGTCCATTCTTCAACATCCAACTCAAACTGTCTCCCAAGTGGGAGAAAAAAGGGTCCCAAGTTTTGTAGAACAGAAATGGCTTGTTTTAAAGCAAAAAAACTCAAGTCTTGAAATGGCATAATGTCCAATACACTCTTAGTCCAATGTGTTTTTTTCTTTCTTTCAGAAATCCACTGCAGCAGTATGCAGCGTCTGGCAGTAAATAATAATTTTTTTGAGCAACTGGATCTTAGAAGAGCTCCAGGTGTTGTACGAAAGAATCTCTAAAATACAGACCAGTGTGTCAAGGTCCAGAGAGATTCACGATATGTTATTAATTTCTTGAACAACATCCGACCAGAATGCCTGTCTTCCATTTTACACTTAGCACATATCTTTGAAAATGTATTATTGATCTTGTGGTGCTTCACTGGAGAGATCTGAAGCTTGTGTATTACTTTAAATTGCATTCCAGCTGCCTTATTGGTAACTAAATGCTGCATTTCTAACAGAGAATACAAACATGTGTGCTCGAACAAAGTCTGAATGCGTTATGAGTGTTTTATAAAGTGCACAGATTTTTTTTATTTTACAAATGTAAAGGGTTTGATAATATGCATTGTTTTCATATGCTACCACAACTGGGGCCCTTTAAACATTCAAACATTGTACTTCATAGCAGAATGTATAAACGCAATGAACAAACAGTATTGTTAACTCGCTCCCCTGATCTGATTTATAAAGCAGCGGCAGGGTTGTACCGAATTCCATATTGAATATTTCAAAGAGGTATTTAACTGTCTGAATCACAGGTATGTCCTTGGGCTATAGTAGCAGTTGCCTAAAGCACAATGTGGTAGATTTAAGACAGCTCTGTTATTCCTCTAAACATGAGCACAAAATAAATAAATAGCCACAAGCGCACTTACAGATAAAGCTGAATTTTCAAACTCACTGACCACAAACTTTTGAACAGTAGTGTTCTCAGTGGTATACAATATTTAGTTTCAGTCGTCTAGCCTGATTGGTCAAGCAGTGTTCCAAGAATGCACTGCTTACACTGTTTATTACTACTAAATGGAATAGAATAGTGCAAAAGCATGCAAACTATTGTTGCGCCAGAAGTTTGAATAGTTTAACTTGTGTTCTAAAACGCTGATTAAAATTTTTTTGGCATTACTATCTTTGTGGGGACATTTGGTCCCAGGTACACACACACACGCGCACATGCATGCAATCTGTTTAGAAATAATACATACAGCTATTTCCAAATATTGTTATATTGTGGTCAATATACACTGAACAAAATTATAAATGCTTTTGTTTTTGCCCCCATTTTTCATGAGCTGAACACAGTTGCTTGGATATTGGCAGGAACTGGAACACGCTGTCGTATACGCCGATCCAGAGTATCCCAAACATGCTCAATGGGTGACATGTCCTGGTGAATTTGCTGGCATCGCAAGACACACTGGGATTTTTTCATCTTCCAGGAATTGTGTCAGATCCTTGCAACATGGGGGCCGGTGCATTATCATGCTGCACACATGATGTTATGTCGGTAGGATGAATGGCACAACATGGCCCAGGATCTCGCACGGTTCTCTGTTCTGTAAATGCCTCAATAATACACCTGTTTCGTTGTCCATAACATATTTACGCCTGCCCCTACCAGACCCCACCGCGCGACCGATTGGCCCTCGATCCACAAACTTTGACATCAGCAAACCTGTTCACCAACACACTAAGCTCACATAACACTCTGTCTGTACAGTGAAAAAACCGAGGATTATCCTTGAGAGAACAGCTCTCCAAAGTGCCAGAAAAGACTCCATCTAAGTGTGAGCTTTGCACCACTCAAGTCAGTTACTACAACGAACTCAAGTCAGGTCGAGACCCTGATGAGGACGGCGAGCATGCAGATGAGCTTTCCTGAGATGTTTTCTGACAGTTTGTGCAGAAATTATTTGTTTATGCAAACCGATTGTTGCAGCTGTCCGGGTGGCTGGTCTCAGGTGATCTTGGAGGTGAAGCTGCTGGATGTGGAGGTCCTGGGCTGGTGTGGTTACACGTGGTTTGCAGTTGTGAGGCCGGTTGGATGTACTGCCAAATTCTCTGAAACGCCTTTGGAGACGGCTTATGGAAGAGAAATGAACATTCAATTCACGGGGCAACAGCTCTGGTGGACATTCCTGCAGTCAGCATGCCAATCGCACGCTCCCTCAAAACTTGCGACATCTGTGGCATTGTGCTGTGTGATAAAACTGCACATTTTAGAGTGGCCTTTTATTGTGGCCAGCCTAAGGCACACCTGTGCAATAATCATGCTGTCCTAATCAGCATCTTGATATGTCACACCTGTTAGGTGGATGGATTATCTCGGCAAAGGAGAAGTGCTCACTAACACAGATTTAGACAGATTTGTGAACAATATTTGAGAGAAATAGGCCTTTTGTGTACATAGAAAAAGTCTTATATCTTTGAGTTCAGCTCATTGAAAATGGGGGCAAAAATAAAAGTGTTGTGTTTATAATTTTGTTCAGTGTAATATCCAGGCAATGTTCAGTGATTTAAATTAATAAATTAGTTTTATGCATAAAGTATTAATGCTTAACATTTTCAGCAAATTTCAGAGAATTCAGTTTTTATCTTTTACAGACCATATCAACCATAAGTTCACACATTATTTTGGACAATTGTGGCAAACAAGTATTTCTATATTTCATATATATTTTGATATATTTCTATCGGTTACACTCTGCCCTGTTCACAACAACATTATGATTTAATCAGTACTTTTTAATGGCCAGCATCTTTTGTGTGACTGACAGTAAACCGGTGGATGAGTGCTGTCTCATTTTCCCCCTAAATTTTCCCCCTTTTTCACTCAAAGGTAATGTCTACTGTACAGTAGTAGCGTCAGTTAAAGCTTTAATTTTAAGCTTTTTTTTGTAATTTGTAATTAAAATTATAAAATTATAAACCCCCACAAGTTAGGCCAAGCCCACACTGTTTATCATGTTTAATGAGCCCTTTAACTGGAATTGATCCAGTGTTTCCTTTTGGGGAACAAAATATATATTGTGTATGATAACTGTCCTGGATCTCTGAATGTTGAATCTGCTCTGGCTGTTTTGTACCTTAGTCTGTCCTGGAGATGATCATATGCAAACTAACCCAAAGATTTACAAATACAGTGTTTATGACACAGAAAGGCTTCACACTAGTGTAACTTTAGAAGACTGAAACTTAATGGCAAAAAGAATCAGTAATCAAAGACTTACGTTACAGCTGCTTGGTTAAGATAATTATACTTTTCATGTGAAATACATGTCAAATTTAAATTACAAAAAAAAAAAAAAAAGGTTTTGTGACAGTTTACTGTTTTACATCTCCTGTTTATGTGTCACACAGTCTAAAACATCTTTGCCTACCTTTTGAAAAACATTTATCGATTGTCTGGAAGAAATGATCGATACTTTCGTAATTGCTTCTGTTCTAAAGTGTGCTGCCGAATATACGGACAAGCAATTAATGTGAACTAAAATATACTTTAATGTTGGTTACATTAACACTATTACATAATTAAATATATTTGTAATCACATGTTTTTTCTAATAACAAAGTTGCAATTTAGTATTTTTAAAATGTATTTCAACAATCTATTAAAGTGTATTTTAATTAAACACTATAATATATTTTAATAAGTAGTCTGATTAAAATTAATGTTTTTTATTGTTTTAAATGAATCATTTGCTTTAATGATTGTAATTTATGAGTTCATTCTAAACAGTTATCTTGTTAAATTCTACAGTGTATTTTAGAACACTTAATGTGCATTTTTGGCCTAATTTAGTCAAATCTAATTTTTTAAAAATTATTATTAATTTGACAGATATTAATCTGAAGTGCACAATGATATTAAACATGCAATTCAAACCATATCATTCAACATCTACTATTCTAATCTTCATTTGCAACATTTGATATCTTTAATTCTATTATACTGCATATTTTTGTTCCATTGTCACAAACAAATGCATTGTAATATTTACATTTCAAGTGGCAAAAATACATTTCAAGTGCTTTAATGCACAATGTTTGTGTGTGTGATATATATATATATATATATATGTTTATATATATATATTACGCCGTGTTAGAACACTTTTAAAATACATTAACAAATGTACACACTTCAGCTGAATTTAAAATTGATTATTTTACATATGCTTTATTATTACATCAACATTAGTATTCTACTTTAAAGCACAACAAACTTACGAAAGTACACTTAAGTAGCCTTAAATTTTCAGTATTTGAATATTATAGTATCTGCAAATGCACTTTTTTTGCCATTAGAGAGTGAGTTATAAATATGGCTGTGTGTTAAACTGTGATTTTGGATCCCTTAAGAATTCTTCAAGTAGGTCTTTCCGTGCTTTTTCATCCTTTTCTGACTTCTTCTCTTCATTTAGCCTTTTTAACTATTTCTGTGCCCAGCTCTTATTTTTCCTTTGTTCTTAGGCTTTTCTTGACCTTTTAAATATTGTTGGTTCTCTTTCTTAGGACCATGGTTGTAGTCTACGAAGAACATCCTCGTCAATCGTTCATCCAATTCCTTAGCTTTTTGTAATGCTTCAGCTTTGGAGTCACCACAATTCTTTTTCCCAGAGTCATTTGACTGCTCCAGAACCATAGGATGGACCTTATCAAACATTCCTCTGTGCTTCACCCCAGCCTCCAGCGTTTGCTCGTGATTAGCCTTCTCAAGCTCGCTGAAAGTTATTGTCCTCTCTGTGCGCTCCACAAACTCATCCTCTCCAGATGCAATGTCCATTAGGACGAGTGATGAAGTGGCCGACTTTGGCTTCACCTCAGCACATTTATGAATTTGTCTTGGAGGAACCATCACTTGTTCCATCGATTGTTCTTCCACTGAATGTGACAGAGATTCTAAAGTTGGTTCTGCCCATGATGGTTCTTCAGCTGGAGGAGCCAGATGTTGAGATGCTCTTTGAACCATCTTGGGTTCTTGCACAAAAGATCCAGTAGGTTTTGGAGCAAAATGTCTAGAGGTTCTTTGAACCATCAATGGTTTAGCTACTGATTGCAGTGGTATAGTCTTGATGACTGGTGGAACCAGGTTTCGAGAGGCCCTTTGAGGCCCATCTGTGGTTCCCCCTCTGGTGACTTAGAGGATGTAGAACTGGACATGGATATGACTTGTTTTGGAGTTGGCTCGTGTGGAACCGCCAATGATTCTGTGGCTGGTTGAGCCAGGTGTCAAGATGCCTTTGGAACCATCTCAGGGTCCACCACAAAAGAACGACGCAGAGGTTTGGTCTCAGTAGCTTTTGAAGCAAAATGTCTAGAGGCTCCTTGAACCATCAGTGGTTTATCAACTGATTGCAGTGGTCTGCTCTCGATGGCTTGTGGTTGTGGAGATGGGTGTTGAGAAACCCTTTGAACTGGCAGTTCTGCCATTGATAAAGGAGGTTCTTCCACTGATGATTTTATTAAGGAAGAACCAGGCAGGGGTTTAACCTCAATGGCTGGTAAAGCTGGGTGTTGAGATACCCTCTGAACCAGCAATGTTTCTTCCCCTGATGATGGAGATCTGGTCTCGGTGGCCAGAGGAGGCAGGTGTCGAGAGGCCCTTTTAGCCACCAATGGTTCTTTCACTGATGACTTTATGAAGGAAGAACCAGCTAGGGTTTTGATCTCAGCGACTGGTGGAGTTGGTTGGGGTTTGACCTCAATACGTAATGGAGTTGGGTCTTTGGTCTCCTCTTCCTTCATCTTTTTGTTTCTCTTTTCTTTAACCTCTCAGTTTGTCTCATGTTCACTTCCTGTTACCATAATCTTTGTCTTTTCTAGACTGCCTGTCTCTCTTTTTTTCTTCAGCCTACCTGTTTTCCTCATTCTCACTCCGTCCCTTCATCATCATCTCGTCCTATTGATCTTTTTCTATCTCTTCTTTCATGTTTGTCTTTATCTGGCCAATATTGCTAACATCAAAGGGCCTACTCACCCCTTCCATTGGGGCCCATTCTGGTTCAGTCCACTTCTGCACCCCCTGTTTTTTTTCTCCTTCTGGGTATGCAGTGAACAAAACATTGAATGCACTCAAACAGACTGCGAAACAGTGCCATTATAAAACACTGAATGCTGCAGAATGCTGCGAGTGTGCTGTGAAATGCAGAGTGTGTGTGTGCGGTGCGGTGGTTAGCATGACACAGCGCGAAACCAGACTTCTTTTTTTTTCTCAATGGAAAGCATATTTACACTGTTTGAATCGTTCCCTGTCCCCTATATAGTGCACTACGTGCCATTCACTGTACAGAAAATACGAATTCTGTGCACAAGTGACTGATTTCAGCTGTGGTTTCAGCGTCTATTTTATAGTGTAGGGGCGGGCGCTTCGGATTCTAGAAAGCATTTGATTGGACAGAAAGTTTGATGAGTAGCTGAAGTACGATGTGACGTCAAAAAAAGTCGTTGAGCTGTTTTGGCGGAAGTGACGAACTGCAAGCTTTGAATGCTTATATCTTCTAAATGCGAATTTTGTCACTGTTTTGGAGCACACTGACTTATAGATAACCTTAAGACTAACATATTGATACTAACACCCAAAAAACTTTAATTTTGATTTCATGGGGACTTTAAATTCTTCATCTAATAGCCATTTCCTCTGCCTTTAGGTGATCAAATAAACCACACTTGACAAATCTTTCAGAGCAGCAGTGAAATGCCCATCATATCCTTTCTAATGTTCAAATATGCTTAATTTCAAGTTTCACAAACAGAGTTGTTTTTTTTATGTGAAGTCAGGTCTCGTTTGCCATTATGTTATAATCTTACCAACAACAGATGTGTTTGAATGTCAGTAGTCATCTCAAAACATTTGTTGGCCCATGGAAAATAAAGATTAATTGCAGCCGTCTCTGATTCAATTGCATAATTAATATTTATGTAATTTTTTGAACAAGTGTATTTTTTCCCACTTCTTTTTAATTATAAATAGGTTAAAGCAGCCAGTGCAGGAAGATAAAATATTTACTTATATTAAAGAAATAATCTGAAAAAAAGAGTGTATTCTCTTTGTGCGTTCTTTTATAATTGGATATAACATATTCTATTACAACTAACTAAATAAATAAATAAAAAGGGGGGAAAAAGATGAATTTCAGAATCTTAATCAGACATTTTGTGATTCAGTGGTAGTAGGCCTACGTGGTAAGTGGAATGGATGGACTTTTAATGGACAGACTTACATTATTATTCCATTATCTTTATATTGCAATCATTGTGAAAAGCGCTACAAAAATAAACATGAACTGAACTTAAAGAACATCTGACCATCTGTATAAAGGAACATATTCACATATTCTAACATTTTGGTTAATGCTTAAGCTGAATTAGCAAGAGTGCCCAAGTGCTCAACTGCATTATTGCTAGTTTTCATGTGAGCAACTTTGTGTGTTTCTGCATAGATGTCTGTAATTGAGAGCTGTGAGTGTAACCTGAATAAGCAATTCAAAATGGTATGTGTGTCGGAGTGTAAATCTCATTTTCTCCTCATTCCTCTCTCATTGGTTCATTAGGTCTAGCATTACTAGCACTGGCTGGTGGCTATGATCCCAGCCTAGTGCCCCAATATTTGTCTTTTTGGGTGAACTATCACTTTAAATATATCCTCTATACACTTTACATAGAAATTTGTAAGAGAAATGATCTGAGTTAAGTCACTATATTTATGTAAAACAACTTCTAAAAGGTATTCTGAGTTACGCTGTTTACAAATGCAGTTTTCAACAAATGGATTTTAAATGGACTTCAGCTCCTGTGAATATACTATACAGCAGAGGGTTGTGATCCATTGATTTAAAACCATCTAAAAATCATTTCATGGACTCAAACACATCCATCATGTTGCTCTTGTAGCCAGCTGAACATTCAGTGGCTGTTCCTGAAGACACAATTGCTACTATCCCAGATTCAACTGCACCATTCTAGATATGCACAACTTCATTACCTTTAGTTGAGTGAAGCAAGATTACACATACACAGATTTGTAACAAAATAACAGTGCGAGTTTGATGCACCGAGTAATGCGAATTTAATTAGAATATTCTTAAACGTATTAATTGTCTTTTTGAAAAAGAAGCGCACAAGTGTATTCAGTGTGTATTCACTTCAAATCGTATCACATTTTTTAGATGGACTTAAGTCCTACTTAAGTGGGTCAAAATCACTCATAAGTTAAACTAACTGAATTTAATATAAAATTAAACTATTATAAATTTCCTTTTAATTGCAATTAGTATGCAATTAATACTCAAGCATAGCTGTTATGTCTGGAAAAGAGTGGATGAAAAAGG
This sequence comes from Sinocyclocheilus anophthalmus, assembly GCA_018155175.1. Classification (NCBI taxonomy): domain Eukaryota; kingdom Metazoa; phylum Chordata; class Actinopteri; order Cypriniformes; family Cyprinidae; genus Sinocyclocheilus; species Sinocyclocheilus anophthalmus. The sequence goes on along the minus strand of JADLZN010005976.1, from coordinate 40,824 downwards.
CAACATATATTTTTGTTCGATAATGCTTAGAAACTTAATTATCGAACTTAAGTTCGATAATGCTTAGAAATGTAATCAAGATCAAACTGTAAAAGTATTTTATATAATTTTTAATCAATACTTTTGTTGACATTAGCATTTGTCACAATTTTACCCAAGATAAAAAAAATCCAGCCCTGTATAAGTATTTAATATATTTACCACAGAAAATAATAGACTAATTTGTACCTGAAAAAAATACAAATCTGTTACAGTATCACACCTAATTCTGATGGAAATCCTTCTATAATATAGCCCTGATCCACCATAACCGAGCGAAACAAAGTAAGGAGACACAAAAAAAACATTAAATGCAAAGCATATTTTAGTTTAATAATTTTATTAAGCATTTACACAGATAATTATTCTGGTATACAACTGAAGAAAATGTAGGCCTATTTATTATTACACAAGGAAACATTAACCAGATAGATGTTCACTCGTACAAAACACTAGAGAATGCAAATAAGAAAGCTTATCAATCAGCAGTGTATAGGCGATACACAGTGGATGAGGGTTGGAGGTCACTGGCGGGGACCGATGTTCCTCTGGGGTCCCGGCTGTGGGCCGGTCTGCTGCTGCTGTAACTGATGGCGCAGCTGCTGGGAATAAGGGTCTTCCAGAGACTTGACTGATACGGTGGTTTTCGGTCCCGTCTTCCATTCGATCCCACTGGTATCTACAACCGAGGCTTCAACAGAGACGACGTGAGTGCCCAGGATGGAGAAGTTGAGCAGGAACTGTGTGCTGAAGTAATCATTATGAGGCTCCACCTTCTGCTCAATCTCATTGGTCTTGGAATCAAGAGGAATCTAAACAAAAATTGCAAAAAGGACACAAATGAATCCTTCATTACTGCTGGAAAAATATCACTGGGTGATCAACAATGTGAGTAAAATGTTTTGGATTCTGGGTTGAACTGACCTTGAAGTCGGATCCTGGTTTTGTCTGTAAAGTAGAGCTGACTTTGAGGCAGACGGCCTGAATCTTGCGGAACATGCCTGGAGAGGAACCGTGCTGCACCACCCCCTCCACCTTTAAAGTCAGCTGCTGGTTGTTCTGTACTGGGATTGGCTCGTTTGGTGTACGAGGAGATGGAGAGAAAGCAAGCTGAAACAAACAACATTTAAAATTTTATTTATTTATTTATATTCCTGGCCAAAGGTTTTGGCAGTGACAAATTCTGTGTTTTGCAAAGTTTTCTGCTTAAGTTGTTGTGGTGTTCCATTTGCTAAAAGCTTCATTGGCCAAAAAAAACAAAAACAAATTTCACTGTTTTTTGATCATGACACAATATGAGCAGCTAACACTAATTGACTAATCATATCAGCAGCACATGTGAAAGTGTGAATGAGTACTAGTCAGGTAAAATTACTAGCATACTAATTAGATTGTAAGAGCAGACTGAGGCCATGTCCACACGTGCACGGGTACGTTTTTCCTTCTTTCGTTTAAAAAAAAATCTCTGTCCACAAGAAAACGCAAACGCATGCTATGAAGCACTGTCAAGAGCATGCCAAACCAACAGGTGGCGATATAATCTCAACCGTAAAGCCATGTTGGCCAATCAGAAACCTGAAAAAGTCTCCAGTAGGCGGAGATAACAGCACAGGCTCCGACGTCACAAGCCAAAAACCAACCGGTTTCACTGTCTACACGATAACACTTCACCATAGTTTTTGAAATCTCCACCTGGCAGACGTTTTCAAAAATGTTCGGTTTTCCGTACCTGGTTCTATCGTTTTGCGTGTGGACGAACGGCCAAACCACGTAGAAAAAGCTGCGGTTTTAAAAATAACCACGTTCGAGTTGACAGGCCTGAATGAGGGAAGAAGCTCTTCCAATCATTGTGTTCTTGTTAGTAATGGTTACCTCCAAAGAAACACGTGCAGCCATCATTGCTTTGCATCAAAATGGCTTCACATGCAAGGAAATTGCTACAAAGAATACTGCACCTGAAAGAACCATTTACCGGATCATCAAAAACTTCAAGGAGAGAGGTTCGACTGCAATGAAGAAGTCTTCAGGACGTCCCAGAGTGTCCATCAAGCGCCAGGACCGTCTCCTCCTTAGGAGTCAGCTACGGAATCGTGTCACCAGCAGTGCAGAGCTTGCTCAGGAATGGCAGCAGGTTGGTGTGAGAGCATCTGCACGCACAGTGAGGCCAAGATTTTGGACAATGGCCTGGTGTCAAGAAGGGCAGCAAAGAAGCCACTTTTCTCCAAGGAAAACGTCAAGGACAGACTTAAATTCTGCAGGAAGTACAAGGATTGGACAGCAGAAGACTGGTGCAAAGTTATTTTCTCTGATGAAGCTCCCTTCCGACTGTTTGGGACATCTGGAAAATCGATTGTTCGGAGAAGAAAAGGTGAACGCTACCATGAGTCCTGTGTTGTGCCAACAATGAGGCCCCTGATACCATCCATGTGTGGGGTTGCTTTTCAACCAAGGGAGTCGGTTCTCTTATAATTCTGCCCAAAAACACTGCCATAAATAAAGAATGATATCAAAACGTCCTGCAAGAGCGACTTCTTCCAACGATCCATGAGCAATTTGGTGATGATCCATGCATTTTCCAGCATGATGGAGCACCATGTCACAAAGCAAGAGTGATAAAGAAGTGGCTTGAAGATCATTACATTGAAATTTTGGATCCGTGGCCAGGCAACTCCCCGGATCTCAATCCCATAGAGAGCTTGTGGTCAGTTTTCAAAAGGCGAGTGGACAAGCAGAATCCCACAAATTGTGATCAACTCCGAGAAATAATAAGGAAAGAATGGATCGCCAGGAGTCAGAATTTGACCCAGAAGCTAATATCCAGCAAGCCAGAGCGAATTGCAGAGGTTATGAAAAACAAGAGTCAACACTGTAAATATTGACCCATTATATATTTTTCCCAATAAAAGCCTTTAAAACTTGTGCTTATCATTGTTTTTCAGTATACCATAGAAACATTTGGAAATATTATCTACACTGGATACGGGGGTGTCAGGTCGTCAAGGTCGTTGGGGGGTGTGTCACGTCCACTTTTTTGGTTGGCCATGACTGAGATATTATATATATTATATATATTATTATATATATATATATATATATATGTATGTTTGTGTGTATATATATATATATATTTACAGTGGGTACGGAATGTATTCAGACCCCCTTCAATTTTTCATTCTTTGCTATATTGCAGCCATTTGCTAAAATCATTTAAATTTAAAATTTTTTTTTTCCTCAATGTACACACAACACACCATATTGACAGAAAAACACAGAATTTGTTGACATTTTTGCAGATTTATTAAAAAAGAAAAGCTGAAATATCACATGGTTCTAAGTATGCAGACCCTTTGCTCAGTATTTAGTAGAAGCACCCTTTTGATCTAATACAGCCATTAGTCTTTTTGGGAAAGATGCAACAAGTTTTTCACACCTGGATTTGGGGAGCCTCTGCCATTCCTCCTTGCAGATCCTCTCCAGTTCTGTCAGGTTGGATGTAAACGTTGGTGGACAGCCCTTTTTTAGGTCTCTCCAGAGATGCTCAATTGGTTTTAAGTCAGGGCTCTGGCTGGGCCATTCAAGAACGGTCACAGAGTTGTTGTGAAGCCACTCTTTTGTTATTTTAGCTGTGTGCTTAGGGTATTTGTCTTGTTGGAAGGTAAACCTTCGTCCAGTCTGAGGTCCTGAGGCGACTCCTTGAGAAGGTTTTCGTCCATGATATCCCTGTACTTGGCCGCATTCATCTTCCCTCGATTGCAACCAGTCGTCCTGTCCCTGCAGCTGAAAAACACCCCCACAGCCTGCTGCTGCCACCACCATGCTTCACTGTTGGGACTGTATTGGACAGGTGATGGCAGTGCCTGGTTTTCTCCACACATAGCGCTTAGAATTAAGGCCAAAAAGTTGTATCTTGGTCTCATCAGACCAGAGAATCATTATTTCCCATCCATCTTGGAGTCCTTCAGGTGTTTTTTTAGCAATCTCCATGCGGGCTTTCATGTGTCTTGCACGAGGAGAGGCTTCCGTCGGGCCACTCTGCCATAAAGCCCCGACTGGTGGAGGGCGGCAGTGATGGTTGACTTTCTACAACTTTCTCCATCTCCCGACTGCATCTCTGGAGCTCGGCCACAGTGATCTTTGGGTTCTTCTTTACCTCTCTCACCAAGGCTCTTCTTCCCTGATAGCTCAGTTTGGCCGGACGCCCAGCTCTAGGAAGGGTTCTGATCGTCCCAAACGTCTTCCATTTAAGGATTATTGAGGCCACTGTGCTCTCAGGAACCTTAAGTGCACCAGAAATTTTTTTTGTAACCTTGGCCATATCTGTACCTTGCCACAATTCTGTCTCTGAGCTCTTCAGTGTCAGCATTCCTTTGACCTCATGATTCTCATTTGTTCTGACATGCACTGTGAGTTGTAAGGTCTTATATAGACAGGTGTGCGGCTTTCCTAATCAAGTTTAATCAGTATAATCAAACACAGCTGGAATCAAATGAAGGTGTAGAACCATCTAAAGGATGATCAGAAGAAATGGACAGCACTGAGTTAAATATATGAGTGTCACAGAAAAGGGTCTGAAAACTTAGGACCATGTGATATTTCAGTTTTTCTCTTTTTAATAAATCTGGAAAAATGTCAACAATTCTGTGTTTTTCTTTTAATATGGGGTGCTGTGTGTACATTAAATGAGGAAAAAAAATTAACTTAAATAACTTTAGCAAATGGCTGCAATATAACAAAGAGTGAAATTTAAGGAGGTCTGAATACTTTCCAGACCCACTGTACTGTATATAACTATATATATATATATATAAGTATATATATATCTTAAATATATGTATATTATATATATATATATAAATATATAATTAGATTTATCTCTATTATATATATATATAACACACCCACACACGAGGCGGACTTAACCATTAGTCAAGTTATGGCGACCGCCTTGGGCCTCACCCAAAAGGCAAAGGGCCCCCAAAAGCTTTTTATATGCGCGATTGCCGTCTCAGTGCGGACGCTCAAGTGGTTGCGCTGGTGTTCAATCCCACGACACCGTCTGGCTTCCGCGCTGAACGTGCTTCTTAGCAAAAGTAGGGCGATGTAGAAAATGGGGACGGAATCCCGGAGTCTATTCATAAAAACGGAATTTACTGCGTAACGCGGAGTGTGACGGAATGAACGGCGCAGACGCGCTTTTCGTTTGCTAGTTTGCTATTTAAGCACTTGCAACGCTCACGGTTGTCGTCTGTAGTGGCTAAATAGGTATTTTTGCCATTTAATATTCACTTACACTAGTCCATATCGCGGTTTGATTTAATTGAATTTGATTGCATTTGATTTATTCATTCAATAGTTGACGAATTCCGTGACATTGCTCGTTACACAGTACACTTCTGTTGTGTAGCATTTTGAATGTACAAAAATTAAAGTTTTTTTTTTTATTTTCATTGGAATAAAAGATAGATTCGTGTTTTTGCCTTCATTTGATTACCAGAAAAATAAAAATACACAACACAAAATGTCTAAAAAACAAGTAAATAAAATTAAAATGTCATAGGGCCCTATTACTGTATACAAATTAATAAATTAAGTTGTTTTTATGAATTCAATTAATTATGTTTTTGATTAAAACATTAAAATGGAATACAGAAAAATTTAAATGGAAAGCACAGAATTTGGGCCCTAAGAATGTAATTTTTGTTAAACTTTTAATAGGCCTAAATTGCTAATTGTAATATAATCATCCAGAAAAATTAAAACGAAAAAAAAGAATTTGGTAAAAATAAAACGTATTTCATAGGGCCCTACAAATATCATGCATCTGAAGCTATAATTTTAATACTAAGCAACAGTGCATATTATATAGGGCCTATTTTAATTTTTTTTAAATGGCGCTCACTCGTTTTTGTGAGTCATTTCCCACACAGGCACACTTCATGTTTGGTTGAAATAATTCTTAAGCATGTAAATTTATAATTTTTTTTATTTTTGTTTCCCCTTCAGTTTCATTCTAAAGTGCAATTAAATAAAAAAAATAAAAATTATATTTTAAGGTTTAGAATGAGCCGCTTGCGTTGTGTATGACCATTGCATAGTGAAAAGTTAACCCCAACCACCACTATTTCCACTAACTCTAATACTATTATACTGTGTAAATATAACAAGGGATTTTACCAACATTAACAGACATCCTTTTATTATAACATGTACCGAAAATCTAAAAGGATTGGACACAAGTATCGGTCGTAAGCAGCATGAGCACAGTGAAACAAACACCTCAAGGTTGTAAACGGGTGAAATTGTAAGGGGCCCCATTCCTGTATTTTCCTGGGGCCCCCCAATACTAAATCCGCCCCTGTAGGTTTGTGTATGATATATATCTATATATACACACACGTTGTGCTCCTAAGTTTACATACCCTTGAAGAATATGCAAAAGTTCCTTTTTAACAAAATAAAAGAGTTCATGAAAATTGCATGTTATTTTTTTAGTACTGTCCTGAATAAGCTATTTCAGATAATAGATGTTTATATATACTCCACAAGAAATAAATTATAACTGAATTTATAAAAATGACCCCATCCAAAAGTTTACACACCCTTGAATATTAATACTGTGTGACATTTTCTGGATGATCTACGACTGTTTTTATGTTTTGTGATAGTTGCTCATGAGTCCCTTGTTTGTCCTGAACATTTAAACTGCCCGCTGTTCTTCAGAAAAAAATCCTTCAGGTCCCACAAATTATTTGGTTTTCCAGCATTTTTGTGTATTTGAACCCTATCCAGCAATGACTGTATGATTTTTCTTTTATACTCTCATCATAATAACAATAATCTTTTCAAACTGAGGACAATTGAGGGACTCATACATAACTATTACAAAAGGTGAAAACATTTATTCATGCTCAATAAGAGCCCAGGGGGTGTAAACTTTTAAACAGGATAATGATGTGTAATTTTTTCTTATTTTGATTAAAGATCATATTTTTTTTTTCATTTAGTACTGCACTTCAGAAGCTACATAAATACATACATGTTTCCCAGAAGAAAAAATAAGGACAATTTACCCTGATCATCCAATTCAAGTTACACCCTACAGATTTTTTGTTTTGGTCTGTGTGATTCCACCCACTTACAGTTTATCCCGTAATATTTCAACAACCTGGATTGCCAGTTTGCAGAAAACACAGCATACTGCAGCCATGGAAGCCAGTAAACGAACTGAGTCAGAGATCACCGATTCCAAGCGACCTAAAAAGCCTCGGCATCCATCTAAAATGCTCTATGAGCAGAGGCATATTAAAATGTGGATAAATCAACTCATCGGTTTACAGTGTAAGGTTCATTGCCTTCAATTTTCATTTGCGCTCGTTCGTGTTGCATGTCCTCAATCTGACAACCCGCATGAGCATTGAGTCTGAGGAGGGGGCGGGAGAAACAATATTTTGAATTTAGACCGCAGTACCCATTTCAACCACTATCTGTCATTATTCCATACTGCAGCTTTAACTCTGAAACAAGCAGCGCTTCAGATTACATGTTTTTATAATTACGATGGAGTCTTTGCAATTAGATAATCATGGTAAACTATACTGTGTTCCTAGACATTGTTCGAATTAATTTAAAAAATGTTACCGGCCAACTGGCGAGTAACACTGTTTCATATACTCGCCAACGCTGATTTTTACACACATTTGAAGCTTTTTACACACATTTGAAGTAAAAAAATCACAATTTTATTACTGTTAAAGACCTATTTTGCATTTTTGTATTTAATAATTTATTTTATTAATAGTTTCATTTTTAATAGTAATTTTTCATAATAATTATACAGAGTACTTACTTTAATGCTGGTGGACTGAAGCTTCTGGAAGAAATATCTCTGGAATGACAGTGGTACCTTCAAAATGGCTATGACAGCATCACACAGACAGCCAGTGTGCTTGAAACAGATAAAAAGACACATTTACAAAAAGCAAGAAACAGAAAAAAGAAAGTGAAAACATGCCTATAAAAAGTGAATCCAAACGGATCGCAGACAGGAACACTCTGCCAATGGAAACACTTTAACATTACCAGGTAAGAGACAGGAGGGTGCTTCCTGCTTAAGTTTTCCACTTCCTCCAGGACGTGATTGAACACAGCCAGCATTTTCAGTTCATACTCGCTCTCTGCCAGTACTGATCCGTGTGTGCCGAACTCCTGGAAACTGAACCACAAAAACCGCATGGATGCCATTACAATATTCAAACTAAAATCTATTAAATAATCATATTATGAGTCTTCGTGTTGGTGTTGTGTGTTATAATCTTTCAAACGTTTTGTTGTAATCCCACATTGAATATTTGAAGCATATGTATTAAGTTATGGTTCACATTACTGATTCACGATTTAATCTAGAATGATTCATTCATCTGGTCAGTAAAACATATCAGAAAAAAGTTGGGAAAACTCTCATAGCTGCATGAGTGGTAAATGTTAAGAGTTGGATTATTCTTACCTGGCCGTTTGCGGATCAATTATTAAAGCCTCAATAACGTAAGACACAAGCAAGCAGCTTTGCTGTTGCCTAAGAAAAGTTTTAAGGAAAGTACAGATTATCTCAGGATGACGTCTTCATTCAAATTCCATATTTAGTTTGAAACAACAGCTGAAAAAGTAAAAAGTGTTAACTTTTGGAAAAGTATAAACCAAATAACTAATGTAAACAAATCTGTGACACTGACCATGCAAATTCATTTTGTATAACATTTGTCAAACTTTTTAAAAATTAGTTAGGGTTAGTAGATATGTATTTTTCAATTTTAATATAATAATATGTCATTATAATTTTAATAAAATTAAATTGCCAAAATTCTGATTTTTCTTATACGCTCATATAGTATGCATTTATTTGACCACAAATGCAGTAAAAACAAGAATATTGTGAATTGTTACATTTTTTAAAAACAAACAAAAACATTTAAAAAAAATAAATAAATGTGTTGCGGTATATACACACACACACACACAAAAACACTAAAAACAAACGTAAATTATTTCAAACTTTTAACTGCTAATGTATATTATCATAATTCAATGAAAAGGTTTGTTAAATTAATACAAATGATTGTATAATATTAATACTACTTCATAATTCTAGAAAATTAATAAATTAAAATAGAAAAATATTATGCTCTGCAGCATTTTTGACAATGATTAGCAATAAGAACTTTTATAAAGAAAAAAAAAAAGTAAATATTTTTGCACACAGATTGTCCTCAAAGAAAAACAAAGGATACAGTTCAACATTACGGAGGGTGGCGTAGTCGGCATCAAACGAAGACTGATACAGGTCGGCATAGCGAGCTGCCAGACTTCTAAATTCATCCATGGATAACTTCATCTAAGTACATCCAAAAAACAAAAAACAAAACAAAAAAACACACACAATAAATATGCCATCCTCAAAAGAAAATTCTAGAAATAATTTAGACCACATAATGAGGCAAGTGCAGAAACATTAACACACAAAGTATGCAGGAGATGTCTGTGTGTTTTGAGCACCTGTGATGAAATGCGGCCGCAGCGCTGCAGCTCGCTGCCTGAGGACAGAGCGATGGTGGTGGCGATGGCAGGAGGAGGGCTGGTCTTCAGACTGTTGCAGGTGCAGATGAGCTGGGACAGGGCCTGAAGAGTGTCTATACGCAGCTTCACAAACTCACACTGGAATGACAAAGGACTCAGCGGCGTACTGGCGGCCTGAAGGCGAAACAGGATTACAGTCAGTCACAAAAAAGTCTTCTGTGCTTCAATATGAATACAACAACAGAGGAACCAAAATAAGCAGCCGGTAATAGACAGCATGCAAAAAAGCAAAAAGAGCATGACTGGCGAATCCTGACCGTGAGAGAAGCAATTCCCTTCTGGTAGGATTTGAGTGCTTCAGAGATGGCGCTCATGGCTGCGCTGTAGTCTCCATCTGAAAGGCCGCTGAGACACTGCTCCGCCTGAGAGAACTCCATCAGACTGTTCAGCCAGAAGTAGAAGTGCTCGGAGGCCACGCGGGTACGAAGGCTCTGGTACAACTCCCGAGAAAAATCATGGCAGCCCTGTGGACAAATTACAAATTGAGAGCATTGGAAAGGAGTTATTTTACAATTGTAGTTCTTACTAGTGTAAGTACATATACAAAACTGTCTTGGTATGTCACATACATACATTATATATATATATATATATATATAACACACACACACACACACACAGTATATAAACAGTTTTTTGTAAGAGTAACTGAAAAACGTGTATATATACTGTATATGTGTGTGTGTAATACATTATACATCAAGTATAATATTAAAAAAAAAAGTGAATTGAGGCTTGATTTCATTACAATAATGCAAAAATCAGAAGCCTACAATAACGTGAAAAAATATCATCAAGTAGTACATAGTAAGTGCATCCTGAAATGCAAAAAAACAAAAAATGTATGGTTCACTGTGGTTGACCAATTCAAAGTAATATGAGTTTGTTAAGCAAGATGAATTATAGTAATTATACAAATTACATAAACAATGGAATTACATAAATTAAACAAAAAAAAATTGTCTGTAAATGTTAAAATGAGAGATATGATATATGGGTAGGAAAAAGGAAAAGAAAAAGTCCATTCACCTTTTTTTTTTTTTTTTTTAAACAACATCAAGATTTTAGGTTAATATAATTATTTGTAAAAGAAAATATTACAGGCTTTTCCTCATTTTAAAAAGCACCTTTTAACATTTTGGCAGTTCACAAGAGTCCAGTGTGGCAAACCAGTTTTTTTTAGATATGTTTTTGGCATTTTAGCCTTTATTTAGATAGGACAGTGTAGTGACAGGAAGTGAAGTGTGAGAGAAAGAGAGAGATGGGGGGGCGGGATCAGGTCCATGAGTTGGGATTCGAACTCGGGACACCCGTAGCACAGCGGCACTATATGACAGGCTATCAGTGCCAAACCAGTTTTAAAAGTACAAACATTCCATGTAGTCTATAAATGATTATGATCATAAAAACTCCATGTATACAAGACTAGAAAAAATTACAGAACTTTTAGATGTGCTGCATGTCACACTACAGAACGTTGTTGTTAAAGCTGGAACTCTCATTTAAAGACATGAAAGAACATAAAATATTTTTTGAGTGTTTTGTCCATACATTGGAAGTCAATGGTAACCAAAACAGTCTGGTTATCAAAATTCTTAAAAATCTGTTCTTTTTTGGGTGATCTATCTCTTTAACATTTATATTTGAACCCACTTTAGGCTCCTGATTTTTAAGGGACATCAGGCAATGGGGTCAGAAAGGTCTTCCTTCTCCCTCATAGCCCAGCTCACCATGCGGGAGGCCTGTCTGGCAATGCGGTACACGGTCCACCCATTGGCCACGTTCTCCAACTGCTGCCTGATCACCGTCTTTACCTCGGACGAGAGTGAAGCCTGACTGGCCACGAATAATACTGTTGCCAAGGAAACCTAAGAAACGCAACAAGACAAACTTTGACGGTTTTGGTAAAATGAGACTTAAACAGCTACGGTTGGACATCATTTCTGTATTTGCTTACCAGAAGCTCCTGCTGTTTCTCTGAGGTTCTGTGACTTGCCACCCTGAAGAGGTCCAGCAGGTCTCCCAGCATTCCCTCTGCCAGCACCGGCTGCTGTGTGGCAATAGCAGCCAGAGCCTGACACATGAGCACCCGCGCAGAGTCACACGCGCAGTGCAGCTGCGCCAGCAGGAGCTCCACAGAACTCTGACTGAGATGAGGACAGCTCTTCAACATCTTCACCAAAGAGGTGAGCACCGTCTGAGTTAAAAAAAAAAAAAAAGTTAATTCAAGACTAAAAAAAATTAAAACTCATCATGTCATCATTTGACAAACAGTTGATGGTCCCCGCTGACTTCCATAGTATAAAAGAAAAAAAAAATACTATGGAAATTAATGGGGACCATCAACTTTTGTTTGGTTACTCACATACTTCAAAAGATCTCCTTTTAGGGTTCAACTAAAGAAAGAAACTCACTCATACAAGTTTGGAACAACTTGAGGGTGAGTAAATTATGACAATTTACATTTTTGGGCGAACTATCACTTTAAAAATGCTCAGCATAAACTGAAGTGAAGAAGCATGGTGGACTTGATGTAGCTTTGTTTACACATGTCCACAAGAACGTAGGGTGTCTCACGTATCATTTTATGGTAAAAGTGTGCTCACCAGCAGACCCTTTGTTCCATTCACTGGTGCGGACTTCTAAAGTCTAAAGTTATGTTTACATTGCGAAATTTCGCAGATTAAGCTGTCTATTTTCAATAGTGTAGCAATGAATGAAGCACAGCTCAAATAGAGTTCACTTTCAAACCAAACTGCTTTCTGTTTGTCAACGTTGAAATGACATTCTTTCTTTGTATATCACAATATCTTACCTCAGAAAACAAAGTGGAACCTACTTACTTCTGTGAAATAACCAGTACTCTTTACTTTACAACTGGCAAACATTTGAGTGAGTACCAGCTGTCCCACTTTAAGGTGAATTCGTATTTTCATTCGGCCCGCCTGTCATCTTTTTCGCATTGGTCTGGACAGACAAATTGCGTACCAAAAACGGACTACATATTTGTGACGAATATTTGTGCAAAAAAGCCTTTAAGGTGCAATCACATTTTCCACTGCTCAACAAAATTTGACATTTCAATAGGAATTTGCTCTGTCACGAAAAAGTATCCGGTTCTACGCAGCAATGAATCTGGCTCAGTGAGTCTACTGAAACATGGACTCAGACCATCGCAAGGGCTGAAGGAGCCAGCTGGGTCAAGGTTCTCTATCTGATACAAATCTTCCCCAGCGATTTCACCTCCTGTCTTGGGTATCTTGTCCAAAATTTCGATATCGATACCTTGACTTCGATACCAGTTCCTGAACGATACTTTTTTCGATACCAATTTTATGAAATCGATTTTAATAAGATTACATTATCTAAAAAAAAAAACATTGGTTTTATTTTTCAGCTTGTTGATGCTTATACAAACTCAAAGACTCATCTCATGGGCCACTGCACAAAAGGAACAACATGTAACCAACATAATAAATCAGTGCAAATAGTTTTAATAAAGCTCAAATAGTCTTCAGTTTACACATCTGTTGTGCTACATTTACACTAGTGTGTGTTCGTTTTTAAACGCATAGCTCAGACAGAATCATGATTTCTATTTATTTTCCACTGATTTACTGATGCGCATTAGCAGCTTCCAGCGCTGTCTGCCTGTGTTCTCTCTTCCATGATCGCTGCTCTGACTCAGAGTCAGAGGTTATAATATATTTAATTTCAACAACAATACATGGCCAAAACACACACAGCAATCGGAAGTTATTACAAAAACTTTATGGTGGTTTAAAGTGAGTTTTGAGTAAAAAAAATATAAATCTTATTTATTGTCTTATGTACCATGATGCTACAGTGTGCATAAAGGTCACATAACACGTGCTTTCGGTCGTGTAACGTTAGTATGAACGGACATCTGCATATGATTGAAACTCTACACAGCTCCCGTGCTACTCTCCATTGGAAATTAATGACTGAATGGGTCTGTCGCTTGTCGGAGATAGTAGAAAGCCGTCTTGAAACGCAGTGGAAACGCCAGTATGACGAGGATCGTTTTCATTTAAAAAAATAAACGCACCAGTGTAAATGTAGCCTTACATCTATGGGGGCTGGGACGCATTCACACTACAGCCTCACGTGTGCGCCACATCTCTGAGTGTAACCGGTGTAAACTAGTAGGTGTGTTCGTCTTGACACGGCTTGACTGTGCAGACCGAACGATGTATTACAGTACCACGAGAGCTAAAGAGAGCAGACTGCTCCATGCGCTTTCGAATCGCTCTCGCGGATGTCAAACACCGATCGATCTTCGCCGCACCTCTTCTAGTCAAACACACCGGCTAGTGCTGCAGGCTTATTGGCTCACTGACACTGATGAGATTAACCCTTTAGGTATAGAAATTTGGTACCGAACGACGAGACTTTCTTCGATGCTCGATGGTATCGAAGCATTTCAGTCGGTGCCTAAAAAGTATCGAACTCGATACCCAGCCCTACATATACAAAGCTCTGTAAACCTCGAATAACACTCACTTTAAGTGTGTCCTGCGCAGTCTTACTGTCATCTTGACTGCAGAGCAGAATGAGAGACTCCATCCCCATCACTGTTTCTTGTTCCAGCTGGATGACCTCTGAAATTAGGTTGTCATTTAAATGTTCTCTATTTTTGACCTCCGTTGGGTCTATACAACCCAAATTATATAAGCCTACACATCTTTGGTGAAGAGAAACCAACCTTTCTCTGGACAGGAAATGGCGATACTGGTCAACACTGTGATTCCATGGGCTGCCACTGCCAGGTTACTATGGTAACAGCACTCCTGTGCCAGCTTCACCAGGTCAGTGTGATGGGGCGCTGGAGACGCCTCACCTGCATCATCCAGAGAGATCAGGTGGTTAAACTCGCATGCGAAATGTAACAAGACCACATAAAAATAATCTGTATTCACTCACATATATGCATTTTTAGTAGTCAACGTGACTTCATGATTTTGTACCTGTATTAGGGCTGAAGTACTGTTTAATAGCAATGGTACCGGATAGCGTGGAGAGGACAGACAGCATTCCCAGCTTGAGACTGTTGTACGGGGTGCTGAGAGCACATTCGCATAGCACCTACAAACACACAACTCGGAAATTACATACATTTGCAGTCGTAAGAAGTGAACCAGCTGTTTCACAAATATCCATGTCTGACCTGTATGTTCTTCCTGGTCCACAAATGAGGAGCTTTTTTAGCCAAGAGCTTGAGATCCTGAATGGCGAGTCTTTTCACTGCTTTTCTGGGATCCTCCTTCAAGTACTGGAGAAGCAGATGAATCTATAAGACAAAAATGAAAACAAAGAAATATCGTTAGAAATAAATTGTGAGCAATTGTATGAGAAGGAACTGAACTGAACATCACAGCCAAGGGCATCATATCACCATTTTATATCCATATATTTATTTTATATACACATAGTAACATTGCATTTTTTATTTTTTTGCTGGAAATGTATTACATACACAACCATTCAAAAGTCTGGAGTCGTTTTTTTTTTATGTAGATTTAAGTCTCTTATTTTCATCAATGCATTTCTTTGATCAAAAATACTAATATATTTAAAAAATAGAAATAGAAATACTGCAAAATATTATTACAATTTAAAATAACTGTTGACTATATTTTCAAATGTAATTTATTCCTGTGATGCAAAGCTGAATTTTTAGCATCATTACTCCAGTCTTCAGTGTCACAAGATCCTTCAGAAATCATTCTAATATGCTGATTTGCTGCTCAAGAAACATTTATTATCATTATCAATGTTGAAAACAGTTGTGCTGCTTAGTATTTTGTGGAAACAAAAAACATTTTCTGAATTATTTCATGGACAGAAAGTTCAAAAGAACAGAATTTCTTTGAAATCGATTTTTTTTCTATCACTTTTGATCAATTTAATGCAACCTTGCTGAATAAAATTAATTTCTTTAAAAAAAAAAAAAACCTTTCGAATGGTAGCATACCATTTAATAATGGCAATTTTTATAATTTCATACAAAAATAAATTGTAATTTTTACATTTATAATCTTTTTTTTTTCTTTCTTTAATTTGAAATAATCATTCGGGGAGAAAAAAAATGCAACAGTGCGAATATGACTTCAAATTGTGTAATAAAATCAACAGGCTCAAAACAGAACTGCATTTTGTTTGACATGTCAAATCTAAATAGTTACCATTATAATCAATGAAGCGGTCTACACTAGATGTTTCCATCTGTGACCCAGTTTGAAGAGTAGGCTAAAATGTTTTACTTGGTGGCAGATTTTAAAATGTTACTGTGGATATACTACTGTAACTAATAAAGTAATTCTGATTTTGAGTACGAGTCATCTGCTGCTCTAAATATTCTGTACATTAACATACTTCAAAAAAACATATGAAGGAATGGATCAATTTGGTGGCACAAAAATTATTAAAACAAAAACCAGTTAAAAGTACTGGCTTTAAGACGATATAAGACAACAACAGACACAGGCTGACCTGCTCCGGGATATCGACGAGTGAGGAGGTGGCCAGCTGGGTGAAGGTGTGCAGCGTGACGATGAGCATGGGTGTGGAGGGGTAGGAGGACACCAGCTCCTGCAGTAACTCCCTGCTGCACGAGGCCTGACTGGCATCATGGTGCATGTGCTGCAGCATCGGGATCAACTTCAGCTTCAGCTCCACTGGAGTGTCCAGTCCTTCAGTCAAACACACACAGTTCAGTCAGACTGGAGACCACTAATCCAAACCATGAGGATCACTTACATGAAGACAGCACATACCTTGAATCATTTCACTAATCTTGTTGCGAATTCCTGCAGCAAAATCTCTACAAAACAAACACAGTGAGTGATGTTTAAATTTAAATGCCGTTTTCTAACTTTAAATAGCCATCAGCCCACTTAATTTATAATGCGTGTGTATACAGTGGGTATAGAAAAGAGTCACCCCCTTTAAAAAAAAATAAAAATAACTCGCACACTTTGTTGCTGTGCAGTCTGAAATGAAGACGGACAGTTTTTGTTTTATCCAGCTCTATTTACTCAGTGCAACTTATAACATCCAAGTGAAAGATATAACAGCAACAAGAATCACGGAGTTGGAAAAAGGATCACCTTGTGTCAGTATTTTGTTGAACCACCTTTTGCTTTAATTACAGCCTTTAGTCTGTTGGGATATGACTCTGTCTCTACTAACTTTGCAATATTTGCAGAGCTGCTGAAGTTCAGTTAAATTTGATGGTGACGATTTGTGGACTGCAGACTTCAAGTCATTCCACAGATTTCAATGGAGTTTAAGTCTGGACTCTGACTAGACCATGCAAGGGCATTCACCTTGTTTTCACACTGTTTTGCTGTGTGCTTTGGGTCATTGACATGTTGGAAGTCCTACTACCACTGTGTGTTGTGTGTAATATAGATATATATAAATAACTAAAACTAAAAACACTAACTAACATAAATCTGTAAAAAGTACAGACTTACTGAATCTGTAGTTTAGTTATTTTTAACTTGATGTATTAAATAATTAAAATTACAACTAAAATAAATTACAAACTATACAGACACTGAAAATCAACATGACAAAACCACAACAAATTACTAAAACTTTAATAAAATAACTCTTACGTATAACTTCCATATCTATATATATATATATATATTAGACCCCACGAATCTGATCTATATAGATATTATATATATATATCTATATACTGTATCTCATTGTACTAAAATAAACTGACTATTGACAATACATTAAAATTATACTATGGTTCAAAGTTGTTACCAGTGTATCTATGCCATCATCCTTCAATTTTTTATATTTC
Source organism: Sinocyclocheilus anophthalmus (assembly GCA_018155175.1). Taxonomy (NCBI): domain Eukaryota; kingdom Metazoa; phylum Chordata; class Actinopteri; order Cypriniformes; family Cyprinidae; genus Sinocyclocheilus; species Sinocyclocheilus anophthalmus. Next base: position 23,312 of record JADLZN010005976.1, on the reverse strand, counting down.
TAATTTTTTTTATTTCCCCCTTTTTACAGCAACTGATATATATAATAGTAAGGAGTTGTAGTCCGCATTCTTAAATAGCTGACTTCCCAGACCTTTACCATTTCTGATTATGTGTTCAGTTCAGTTTTCCTCAAATAAATTATTATGAATACATAATTAAAAATAATAAATAAATAATTTATCTGGTGATATATTGTTGATAAATTATATATTGTTTAATATATCTATCGTATCCATTATTCTGTCCAGGCTTGTTCATACTAAGAATGACAACTATACAGATAACTACAACAATAACTACAAACCCGATTCCAAAAAAGTTGGGACACTGTACAAATTGTGAATAAAAACATATTGCAATGATGTGGAAGTTTCAAATTTTAATATTTTATTCAGAATAAAACATAAATGACATATCAAATGTTTAAACTTTTTTAAGGGAAAAATAAGTTGATTTTGCATCAACACATCTCAAAAAAGTTGGCCATGTTTACCACTGTGTGGCATCTCTTCTTCTTTTTATAACAGTCTGCAAAACGTCTGGGGACTGAGGAGACAAGTTGCTCAAGTTTAGGAATAGGAATGTTGTCCCATTCTTGTCTAATACAGGCTTCTAGTTGCTCAACTGTCTTAGGTCTTCTTTGTGGCATCTTCTTCTTTATGATGCGCCAAATGTTTTCTTTGGGTGAAAGATCTGGACTGCAGGCTTGCCATTTCAGTACCCGGATCCTTCTTCTACGCAGCCATGATGTTGTAATTCTTGCAGTATGTGGTCTGGCATTGTCATGTTGGAAGATGCAAGGTCTTCCCTGAAAGAGATGATGTCTGGATGGTAGCATATGTTGTTCTAGAACTTGGATTTACCTTTCAGCATTGATGGTGCCTTTTCAGATGTGTAAGCTGCCCATGCCACACGCTCTCATGCAACCCCATACCATCAGAGATGCAGGCTTCTGAACTTAGCGCTGATAACAACTTGGGTTGTCCGTGTCCTCTTTAGTCCGGATGACATGGCGTCCCAGTTTTTCAAAAAGAACTTAAAATTTTGATTCGTCTGACCACAGAACGGTTTTCCACTTTGCCACGGTCCATTTTAAATGAGCCTTGGTCCAGAGAAAACGCTTGTGCTTCTGGATCATGTTTAGATATGGCGTTTTTTTTTTGACCTATAGAGTTTTAGCCGGCAAATGCGAATGGCACGGTGGATTGTGTTCATTGACAATGTTTTCTGGAAGTATTCCTGGGCCCATGTTTTGATTTCCATTACAGTAGCATTCCTGTTTGTGATGCAGTGCCGTCTAAGGGCCTGAATATCACGGGCATCCAGTATGGTTTTCCTTGACCCTTACGCACAGAGATTGTCCCAGATTCTCTGAATCTTTGGATGATTTTATGCACTGTAGATGATGATAACTTCAAACTCTTTATTTTTCCTCTGAGAAACTCCTTTCTGATATTGCTCCACTATTTTTCGCCGCAGCATTGGTGATCCTCTGCCCCATCTTGACTTCTGAGAGACACTGCCACTCTGAGAGGCTCTTTTTTTTACCCAATCATGTTGCCAATTGACCTTTAATAAGTTGCAAATTGGTCCTCCAGTTGTTCCTTATATGTACATTTAACTTTTTTTTCTTATTGCTACCTGTCCCAACTTTTTGTGGAATGTGTAGCTCTCATGAAATCCAAAGTGAGCCAATATTTGGCATGACATTTCAAAAAGTCTCACTTTCAACATTTGATATGTTATCTATATTATATTGTGAATAAGTTTATGAGATTTGTAAATTATTCCATTCCTTTTTTACTTTATTTGTACAGTGTCCCAACTTTTTTGGAATTGGGTTTGTATATTAGCATCCACACCAGTGCACAAAAACATTCTGTCTATCAGTACAGCTGTCATAGTGTACACTTACTTGGAGTGTGATGAGAAACTAGCAGCTGCAAAAATAGCCGCCTCTACTTCAACATTATCATGAGAGTCCAGACTTTGCCGGATGCTGTGATGGGCATTTTTTCTCTCTGGAATAATGGAGGCTAAGCTTCCCAACATCCTGCCAAAATGCACAAAAACATATATGCTGACAATGTGTATGATCACATTATTATTCCTGAGCATATTCTAGTGTGGTCTTTGACATAATAATTGAAAACATCATCTAAATAAAATATTAGAAAGAAGCTGAAAATAAACGTATGACCAGGGCCGTTTCTAGGCATAGGCGAGCTAGGGCGCCACCAGCTGAAGGGGCGCCTGTGAGCGCACGTACTGGCACTTTTAGCCGGGTTGTGATAAAGAGTGGCATGGTCATCCTGAAATATGACTTCCGGGCCCAGCTGATCCCCCAACATTATTGGGCTAGAGAGTACTGTCAATCTGACGATGCCTACATGCCACTAGATCAGAGTGCTGTCAAATGCTGCCTGATTGTTGCATTTAAAGTTTGCATTTGGAGCACTCAACAAAGCCGTTAGATCAGTGGGCTCTGTCAGTACTTTGGCAAGTTAACACTTTTTTTTGCCATGCAATAAAGCTAAGTTCAAAGACCAATTTAGAATATTGGTACAGTAAATAAAGTGCACAAAATCAGTATTTTGTTTAGGCAGTATTTGTGGCACTTTTGTCCAAAAGGTGTGCGTTTTTTTTGCCAATGCATTGTTAAAGGATCAGCGAGTCATGTAATATTCCCATTTAAACTTTAACATCCAATTAAAAAATGTTTGTATAGTAAAATTCGCTAATTCACGAAATCAATACATCCTTTATTAGACCGCTTTGTCGAGTTAAATACATCCTTACGGAGGTGTCGAAATGTTGAATCAATTCATTCACTTCCAACAGCGCTTAATGGGAGCAGCGTCATAGAGGGCAGAGCGTCACGTTATTTAAAGGGGATGTTAACGTGTTAACGAGTATTAAATGATTAAGTAGCTGCATTGGTTATGCCACTGATAAAGCTTTTATATGTAGTTTGGGGTAACGAAGGGGTTTTATAGGTTTGACTGAAATAATAATGCAATAACTGACACTTTAAATCAATGTTTAAAGAAACAACAACAAAAAAATTGAACAAAAGACAGATAAAGACAAAAAAGTAGCCATTGATAATATCTAAACAATATGTAGTAGTACAGTATATAGTATCCAAATCAAAATGTAATAAAATTAATTTATGTCTTAGCCACTAGGGATTGTTACATAGGGCTATACAGGCATTTAGTAGCAACACAATGATATTACAGATACTAAATTGTGCAAAATGTCTATCTTAACAGTCAATTTACAAATAATGCATTCAGATTTGTGGAACTCAATGCACTGAATCTCCACAAATTAGTGTCGTTAATATGACAACCAATTTGAATGTGACAACCAACTGGTGTCTGAAAAGAATTTTATATATATATAAAATTTTTTTTGGGAGGGGGGGGCAATAGGTAATTTCGCCTAGGCGAAATTGGCTAGAAACGGCCTTCGTATGACCGATTGTGAAATAAAATAAAACATTTTGAGGAAGTGCATGCCGAAAACACCAGCGTCTGAGAGTACCTGAGAGTTATTGCTCTGGCAACAGGATCATTGCTATGGATGACGGAAAACACTCTTTTGACAAACTCATCCACGTTCAGGATCTTCTCCAGGTGTTTCTCGCTCAGCTGCGTGACCTTCAGCACACAGAGTCGCAGAAAGTTGTTCCTAATATGACAGATTCAGAACCTTTCAGTCAGTACAAAGCTTTAAACACATTTCAATTCCAGATACAGCTCGTGTACACAAATGCAATGGCATGTACATTTCATGACGAACACAGAACAGAGGCGCAACTTAGAGGGACACATCTCCAGATGTCAGTCACATAGTGTTGTCCTGGACTAACAGCATTCTTCAGAAATATTTGACCACTGCATCTGACCAATCAGAAGCAAGTATTCCAGAGAGCCAGGTACTAACAGCACACAGACAGCCTCAAAGCGAATAGATATGAATTTGTATTTAATGCGCATAATTACCCAAGTCTGAAGATGTCTGCCAGTTTCAGGAAGGCAGAGTTGATGAGGATGGGAAAGGGATACTTCTGAAAGAGTTTGGGGAAAAGGACCACGGCTTCACATTGGTCACCCAGTTTGCAAGACCTTAAACCTTCAGTTGCGAGAAAATGACTGTGTAAGTTAATGTGCAACGGGCTGAACAGATAATATAGAAGGCCTGTGTCATATAATCTGAGCACACAATGTGTGGTGTTTATGAGAGGCACCTTTATCGAGCTCCATCAGCGCTGAATTGGCGTCCAGCTCCTGCTCGCCGTAAGCGGCCTCCGACAGAAACGAGCGCGCGGCGGACAGCGACATCGTCTGTTGTTAGACTGCGAAAGACGCGGAGCGACACGACAGCCTGTTTTGGGGTTCAGTGTTTTATTCGGTAGATTAGAAAGACTCGGTGCATGAAGCTTGAAGTGGATGACCCGGCTGCAGTGCAGGTCACGTGACAGACGAAGCCGGGATCTTTACGTCGGGTTTCCGTTGAACTACAAAGAACGCTAGAAGCGACAACCGCTGTCCAAAGAGGGCGTGGCTTATGGATCGGCGTCCACTCTGATTGGTCTCAGTCTCTGCTAATAGAAAAAAAACAAAAACACTTTTTGCTCTGTTTTCGGGCTCGGGCTTTTTATGATTTTTTATTATTTATATTATTATTATTATTATTATGTATTTATTTATTTATTTTATTATTTAATCCTGTTAACTAGTATTGATTTATTTTTAATTATTCTACAATCAACCTTTAATACAAAGGTATATAAAATAAATATTTTATTATTTTAATAAAATAAACTAAAAAAAACACTTTTTGATCTGCTTTCGGCTCGGGCTTTTTGTTGTTATTATTATTATAGTATTTTCATTATTGATTATGTTATTATTATTATTATTATAGGTTTGTATACTGTTTACACTCTTATTTATTTATTTATTTATTATCTAAAATGAAACATTTAATTACCAGTATAAATAAAATCCATTTTATGTTATTTTAAATAAAATAAAATAAGAAAAACACTTTTTGATGCTGTTTTTTATATTATTATAGTATTATTATTATATTATTATTATTCGTTGGTGTATTTATTTATTTATTAGGTTTTTAAGACTGTCTACGCTCTTATTTATTTATGATTTATCTACAAAAACCTTTAATACACAGTATGATCAAATAAATATTTTATTTATTTAAATAAATAAAAAACACTTTTTGCTCGGTTTTCGGGATAAGGCTTTTTAGTATTATTATTAGAATATTATTTCTTATTATTATTATGTTTTTCATACTGTTCACTCTTATTTATTATTTATTTATTTATATACAATCACCTTTAATTCCACAGTTAATAAAATACATATTTTATTTATTTAAATAAATAAAAATGAAATAAATATTCTTAATGCATCAAGCATAAGGAACATTTTAATTAATGAATAAAGTGGCAGTACTATTTATTGTTGTTTTGTGATTCACATCAGAAATAATTTCCATTCTTACAAATACATTAAAAAGAACATATTTTAGACTTTTTACAAAAGTCATAATTATTTATGACATAAAAGCTTGAAATTGTGAGATAAGCCACATTATGAGTTAATAAGACACAATTTCTACTTTTTAATCTCACAATGACGTAGTATCTTATATTTCTGAGTAATTTTGACATTTTATATCATAACCAAAATGTTCAATAGAGGTATAATGTTAAAGTAACTGTCTGTTCATGCAAGAAAACTTGCCAGTTTACTGTAATCTTCATGCATATTGACTTTGATCTTTACTTTACAGATGTTTTGTTTGGATTTTTCACTTTTGAGAAGCAATACGAAAACGTTTACATTTTTTTGCGACCCAATGATTTTTCTTGCAAAATGTTTTATTCACAAATGCAAGATTATGAAAGTTACCCCCCATTTTTCTCACTTTCAAGAAGATATTAAGATCTATATTAAATCCTAGTCTACCTCCTGTAACAAAAAAGCAACTAAAACTTTGAATGTATGCTCACTTTTTATTTTGGGTATTTTTGTATAAGTTTTATGTTTTGTAGGGAAGATTGTTACGTTTATTGTTATGTGATCTGTTTAATTTTTAATGTAATTGTTTTTTGTTGTTGTTCTCTCTCTCTCTCTCTCTCTCTCTCTCTCCTGAATTTTAATTGCTGTATTGTTTAGCCATCCTTGAACCCCTGGCTCTTTTCCTTGGAATATGTTTTTCTTCTTCTTCTTCTTCTTCTTCTTCTTCACTTTTGTATTCCCTAAGCAAGTGTTTAATAAAAAAATAAAAATAAAAAAGGTATACCGTTAAAGCTGCCTTCCCGGGCCACAGAGTGCCTCTAGTGTTACGCTGCCTGCATAGTTTCCATAGAAAAGCAGCTGTAAACCAGCAGCCATTCCACTCTCTGCGGCTCAACACTTCCGGTATTCTGGCGTATTGACCAATCAGAACAGCGAACGGCCATCTCGCGCGGAATTCGTCTTCGCCGCTTTTTCATTGTTCGCGGGAAACTGGCCACTTCTGAGTGAAACCGCTATCCAGCAGGAGCTATGACTCTTTTTCACCGTGTTGTTGATCGGGGAGTTATAAAAAGAAGATGGAATGGTGAGTACAATTTAGATATGTTGATGGAAAGCTATGTTATTGGACTTTTTTGTCACGCGAAGTCCTTTAATGAACAGGTCAGCGTCGGGACTATCCGCTGTCCTCTCTGCTGGACGGATACCAGTGCGCTCGAGGGGATGAACACAGTTCATACGGAGCCTCAGCTGCTGCTGTGCCGCCGTTTGGATGCACATTTTCCTCTGGTACTCATTTACGTTCTAATGTACTCAGTAACCTAGAACCCCAAGACCGCGTAAAGCCGAATAAGTTACTTAGTGGTGTTTTATTTGTTGTTCAGGCCCTGGCCAGCAGAACAGCCTTGCTGTTGCAAATGAAGAAGGGTTTGTGACCATCTTCAATACTGGAGAAAAACAGAGTTCTGTCCTGAAAGGTTGGTTCATGTTTACCTAGATTCAAGAGTGATTTTTGTAGGATACTTATTGTTTTTGTGAAATTGATTCATGTGTGTTGAACTTGTGTTTTGCAGAGTGGCAGGCACACGATAATGCAGTTTTTGATATTGCCTGGGTTCCTGGTGCAAACAGCTTGGTGAGTTTTGCACAGTTCTTATATTTAGATATACTTTATATATATTTAGACCTTATATATATCATAGGTCTACAGACCTGCTCCTGGGGACCCCCCTGTCCTGCAAAGTTTGGCCTATGACTTTCCAAGTCACCAACTTGATTAGTTGGTTCAGGTGTGTTTGATTAGGGTTGGAGTTCTGCAGGAAAGTGGGTGCCCAGGAGCAGGGCTGATATATTTTAAAAAATGGAAATATTCATTTACAGGTAACAGCGTCTGGTGACCAAACGGCCCGTCTGTGGGATGTTGTTACTGGTGATCTGCTGGGAACATTTAAAGGACATCAGTGCAGCCTTAAATCTGTAGCTTTTTCCAAGCAAGAGAGAGGTAAGTCTACTGATCACATACGGCTTACAACTCTCTTAAGTGAAGTGAAGTGACATGTGGCCAAGTATGGTGACCCATACTCAGAATTAGTGCTCTGCACTAATTAATTTGGATTAGTTACCCATCCAAAGTGCACACACACAGCAGTGAACACACACAAACCGAGAACACACACCCGGAGCAGTGGGCAGAATATTGCTGTGGTGCCCGAGGAGCAGTTGGGGGTTCAGTGCCTCAAGGGCACCTCAGTCGTGGTATTGAAGGTGGGAGAGAGCGCTGTACATTCACTCCCCCCACCTACAATCCCTGCCGGTACGAGACTCGAACCCACAACCTTTGGGCTATGAGTCCGACTCTCTAACCATTAGGCCACGACTTTCCCCCCTGTATATATTATGCATGAAATGTGTGAGTGGCTTACTATTGTTATGTGCGGTATACTGATACTCTGATAATGTGATGCACTCAATTTCTCCTTCCATTTCCCGTGTGACACATTAACAAGATCTAATCAATATTTTAAAAAGCAGGTCTTGATGCTATACTTGATCCGACTGCCAACAATGAAGACGTAGATTTACAGAAACTTGGAATAAAATTACAAAATAAATATTTGCGTGACTACTGAATTAAGACTGCATTGTAATAAGATAATTGAATTGATAAGTTGATATAAATATTAGATGAAACATGCGAACTGAAAAAAAAAACCCTTGAAAGAAGATTCAAATATTGATTTGACAACTAACTGAATAAGTCGAAGTACTAAAATCACTAATAATAAATAAATGAGGCTTAATAGAAGTATTACAGTATTTGTACAGTGTTTTTTTTATTAAATAAAATGTACTGGTGGCCTGTTTTTAAACTGTTTGCTCTGTCAATACAGCTGTTTTTAGCACTGGAGGCAGAGATGGGAACATAATGATTTGGGATACAAGATGCAGTAAAAGAGGTTCTTGATTATTCTTACCACCAAATCTTAAACGTATGGCCATCAAAATGATTTCTAAAACTCATTGAAATGTTTTCATCCATCACAGATGGCTTCTACAGGCAAGTCAAACAGATCACGGGTGCCCATATGAAACCTGAAAAATACACCCCTCAAATAAAGAAGAGACGTGGGATGGCGCCCCCTGTGGTGAGTTGAACATTTCATTGCGAGGAAACGTTCATTTGTTTGGACGATATATTGCGGCGTGGTACAGCCTTGATATATTGTAGGAATGCTCCTTGATTTAGCTTTTTCATTAAACAAAATGGAAACTATGGAAGGTCTTTTTTTTTTTCTTTTTTTTATACTATTTCAGCGATTTTTCTCTCTTTTTAGGACTCCCAGCAGGGTGTGACAGTGGTTTTGTTCTGCGACGAGAGCAAACTCATCTCTTCAGGAGCAGTAGATGGGTGAGTGCATAATGGATTGATGTACAGATATCTTTTCTAAATAATATATGCCGTTACCACCAGTGTTGGGGGTAATATATTACAAGTAACGCGAGTTACGTAATCAGATTACTTTTTTCAAGTAACTAGTAAAGTAACACATTACTTTTTAATTTACAATGAAATATCTGAGTTACTTTTTCAAATAAGTAACGCAAGTTACTTTCTTTTTCAATTTATTTTTTTTCTGTCCCCATGTTGAGAGAAATCAGAAGAAGTTACTGTAGTCCTAAAATAAATATGAATATGCATTAATTCATCTCACTCACAAAAAAAAAAACCACACAGATTCAGTATTCCTCAAATTGAATAAAAATAATGCAACTCAGAATATGACGCAAACCTGCAATAAATTAATTTTAAACACAAATATGCTTTATGTATTTAATCCCGTTCTATTAACCAATGTCTTTGTTTCTGATCTTCGATGATCCAGTTCAACCGTACTAATGAGCAAAAGTGACTTTAGAGAAACTAACAATTGTGTTTTGTTATTGCTGAAGAGTGTTTCTTCTCCTGTGTTCTACTGTACGGACGTAACTTTACTTTCCCTTCAGCCTGAGGCTTATTCATTTCACTTTTGGTGTGAAAAGGCTTTTATATTTGCCAAAAAAAACTTTTTATTTTAAAAACAAACAAGCAAGCCCTGTCCAGATTTAAAAAGTAACGCAAAAGTAACGTAACGCATTACTTTCAATAAAAAGTAACTAAGTTACACAATTAGTTACTTTTTTTTATGGAGTAACACAATATTATAATGCATTACTTTAAAAAGTAACTTTCCCCAACACTGGTTACCACATTCTGTCACACTTTTCAACCTGATGAATGCTGATGTCCTAAGAGAAAGTTTTCCCATAACTCCTCATAGGATCATTAAAATGTGGGATTTGCGGAAGAACTACACTGCATACCACCCCAACCCCCTCCCTCTACAGGCCTATCCTTACCCAGGCTCCTGCACACGCAAACTAGGTGCACGCAGGAGCCGGAGTCAGTCACGACACACCCTGTAGTTAGGTAGATTCCGTCTATAGTGAATTGTTGGCTTTTGATTAGTAAATCGTGTTAATTCTCTACGTTTGCTGATGGGTTGGACCGTTGTAGCGCCCCTATCTTCTGGTCTGTCACCTCACCACGGATCATCCATCTGCTCCCAGTTATTTCCTTGTTGTCTTCAACCCCCCGCACAGATGACAATATCTACATGTTCAACATCAGCGGCTTGAAAACAACTCCAGGTAAATTGTAAATGTTTCTTTTTATTTTTGATAAAAATGCATTAATGTAATGTATAATATATATTTTTTAGTTTTTTTCTCCCTTTCTCTTTCACAGTTGCTGTTTTCAGTGGTCACAGTAACTCCTCATTTTATGTGAAGTCCAGTGTCAGCCCAGATGACCAGTTCCTGGCCAGTGGTTCGAGTGATCATCATGCTTATATATGGAAGGTAAGACTAACCTAGAAAACTAGCGATCTAACCTGTCTGAGAACATCTGTGGTCACTATCTGCATTCTTTGCTTTTGTTCCAGATTTCAGACCCAAAACGAGCTCCCATGATGCTTCAAGGCCATAGCCAGGAAGTCACATCAGTGGCCTGGTGCCCCACCGATTTCACTAAGGTTGGTACTTTTAAATGCAACAACAGCAAAAATCGTTAAAGTTGAAAATGGTCAAATCCATCACTCTCTTTACAGATCGCTTCCTGCTCTGATGACAACACTGTTAGGATCTGGCGATTGAACCGTAGACCAGATGGAGAAAATTCATTGAACCGAGATCCAAACGTCGTAGGCTGGGCACTTCGTAAAATCCTGTCACCGGACCCTAGAACACCTGGTAGGCTCTTTTTTCTTTTTTTGTTTTTTTTTTTTTTTTTTAAGGTGTATACGGGTATGAAAATTTTTATTTGATCAGAGCTACTGGTCAAAAGTTTGGAATACTTATGATTTTTTTTATGTTTTTGAAAAAAGTATTTTATGCTCACCAAGGCAGCATTTATGTAATCAGAAATACTGTAAAACTGTAATTTTGTGAAATATTACAATTTAAAATAACTGTTTTCTATTTTAATTTAATCATGTGATTAGGGGTGTGCAATATATATCGTCTGCGATATCGTAATTGTTGATTTAACTATGTGACGGAGTATTTTGCAGAAACCATTCAAAACATCCCTACAGAGCGCACGCATATATTACATGAAGTCTAGACTAGTGCGTGTGCGCATTTAGTGTTTTCTTTCACTGCGTGATTCAGTCTATTAAAATGCATTTAAAACGATCACAAAATTCAAGATATGGGAGCAGAAAATGTATATATTTATACCACTTCATATAGTTAATCAAATCTACACGAAGAGTGTAGTTTTCTTTGGTTTTTTTTTTTTTCTCCAAAAATTACCATGATTATAAATGTGACATTGAATTCAATAAACAAGTTAATTAAGAGACTTAAGTTTTAGACACCATATTGCTTGTTTTGCTCTATTTCGCCAACAAAAATCATTCCGAAAACAGCCACAGCACTGTTTTGTGTCTCTGAAAAACATGACAGTGTTTCGTTCCTGAATCAATCACCCGTTTAAATGATTCGGTTCAATCGCAAAGACTCACTTATTAACAGTGATTTGCTGCCACCGGCTGGCGGCTTTAATTTCACATTTCGGCTTTTCTTTCTTTTTCATGTTTTAAATCATTTCAAATATCAGTATTCAACGTTTATGTTTAATATATCAAAACATTATTATGCGTTTGTAATTGCAGGTTAAATGCATTCATGTCTTGCATTAAACAAAATACATGTGTGTAAATACATCTAAATGCCACTTCAGATGCAGCTTCTGTGTTGATTTAATTTGCTTGGTAACAGCCCAAATGTCTTATTATTCTAATTCCATGATTAAATGTAAGAATTTGACTCAAAAGATAATGCACACTTATATAGAAAAATGGCTTTATAAAGGTAAAATTGCCCATAAAATGCAAAAATCAGTTTAAAACTTATTGGAAAAGATTAATTTATATCAATATGAACTGACCACCACACAGAATATAAAAAAATATCAAAAACTTTAGGAGTCAGCTGCTTGAGATACCAGCACAATAACACACTCAGCAAAATATCATCTAATTATCGTTATCGATAAAATCCCAGAAAATATCGAGATATTACTTTTTGTCAATATCGCACACCCCTACCTGTGATTGGTATAAAACTGAATTTTCCACATCATTATTCCAGTCTTCAGTGTCAGAAATTCATGGCAATATTGGGTGCCAATTTTATCTATTATCATATTAAATAATGGTATTATTGTCTATGTTAGGAGTTTTTGATGCTAATATTTTTGTGATCAGGGATCTTTAAGTTTCTTTTATGAATAGAATGTTCAAAAGGACAGCATTTATTTGAAATTTATGTTTTTCTGTAAAATTATGAATGTTAATGCAAATAAATTATTCATTTCTTACTTAACCCAAAATTTAAATGGTAGTGTATCACATTTTCCATGAAAGTATTAAGCGGTGGTAAAAATAACTGTTTTCAACATTGATAATAAGTTAATTAAATCAGCATATTAGAATGATTTGAGTAATGATACTGAAAATTTTGCTTTGCATCACTGGAAAAACAGAATACTTGTTTTTTATATAAAAATAATATTTCACTATTACTGTTGTAATGTATTTTTGATCAAATGCAGCCTTTGTGAACATATAAGACTTGCTTCAAAAAATATTACAAGATCTTAATTATTTCTAAACTGTTCAATGATAGTATTTTTTTTTTTTTTTTTTTTTTCATAATTAAATTTCCAACAGTTGATTTCTTGTTTTTGTTTTATTATGTATGACTAACATTTGTCTTCTCAGACCCTTACAGCCCTGTTGAAGTCACTCCAGCCAAAAGTCCTGGCTCAGAGAGGGCCGTCTCTCTGGCTTCACCCCTTCCTGCTGCTTGTGCCCCTACGGGTGCTGATTTACCCCTGCCATCAATCACATCTGCACCTTCGGCCAAACTCAGCAGCCCCAAAATGCCCTCGTCCATCCAGCAGTGGATCAGCCGCAGTAGTTCCCCCGGTCACCGCGGTACATCCCCTCTTCGTAAGGTGCTCACACCTGTCCTCCAGGGCCCCTCCTCTGAACGCCGAGCAAAGCGACGACTGGAAACGGGTGATAGACCTGGTTTGGGAGAGGAGAGTTATGGGGTGTCTGAATTTTATCCTGACGTAAAGAGGAGCAGGAGTTCGGTGAGCACACAGAACTGTCCAGAGGAGAAAGGTGACCTATTGAGTTTGCAAACAGAGGCTCGGCTCGGCTCAGCTCGTCAGGTTGGCACTGGCAAAGAGAACAGCTCTCTGAGGAGGACTGATTGGCTTTCTGTGATCAGCCAGAGATTTAAAGGATCAGCTCAACTAAAAAGCCCCAACGGCGGCAGCAACAGCAAACGGCACGATGCAAGAACACACAGCTCTTCAGTGAGTAGATGCATGATGATTGTAATATTTCAGTGTTGTGGTTTTTACTTTAAACCATTATTCTTTTGTTATTGTTCTGAAGTCTTTAAATTTGTAACTCTTTTTTTTTTTAATCAGTTTTATGTATTTTTTTTGTCTCTTTAGGCAGCAGTCTCACCGTGTCCCATGAGAGTTGTCTCTCCACCACCAACCAAGAAAGCATCACCCTCCAGACCCATGAAAAAAATCTCTAGCTTCTTTGTGAAAAGAACCCAAGACTGATCATTGTGTGGCGAGAGATTCGTGTCTGTCAAATCAATGACACATCTGTGGTTTAAGTTCAGGTCTGGTTTTTTGAGACCAAGCTAATGTATTTATGTATGTGATGTGTATATATATTTTAATCTAATTGTTTTTAAATAAGGGTCAAATGGATCATTTTGGTAAACACTACAAAACAAGATGAAGTCATTTGACACCACAATTAAATTCTACAGGTTTTCTGAAGCTTCCACGTCTACCTGTGATGCATTGGAAATAGTTTTGAGCTTAGTGCACGATTCAATGTGCATTTTCTAGGTGAATTTTATACGCATACTGTTTGTACTTTAATATTTTTTTGACTTTCCAAATCTGTAATGCCCTTTGAGCTAGTCTGGCCATGAACATCGGTCACATTTTCAGAGTTCTTTATTGATTGTAAAGCAGCACTTTACATAACAAATCCATTTTCAATTAGCTCAGTGCTTTTTAGTTATTGAATATCTATAGTTCAGTGAGTTTCGAAATGATTTAAACACTTTTTACCAACTCCATGCCATGGGCTGTTTCTTAAAAGTTTGCAGGTTTGTCTGGAATGTGACTCGACCTGATAGTCCAGCTTCCATGTTTCGATCCTGCTTGTTCTTGTCTTGCTCGTGTTGTTTTGTCTCAGGTGTTTAGCATGGTTGGTTAAAACTGTTTTGCTTTTGGATTTGAGTTCAGTTTGAACTAATAACCCATTTTGAATCAAATATGCAAGTCTGTGTATTTGAATTGTTAACCTAGAAATGAAAATTGCCATTTCAAACCCATCTGCTTTTCTTCTTTGTGATGAAAAGTTATGTAAAATGACAGCCCAAGTCAAGTTAGCGCCGTCAATCGCTAACGTCCTCTGTTGTTGTGTTCCAAAGAAGAAATTGGGTCATATAGGTTTGGAACGGGCTGAGAAATCGATGACCCGTTCCTGACTCAATTGACTAGGCTACAAGTCTCGCAAACTATGTTCAAGCGCACTTTGTTAGTTCTCGTTAATATTTAGTTCTTAACGTTTGCACGTTTTCTTGTATATTTATTAATTTGAGTGGTTCAATGTTTGTGAACATTTGTTGCCTGTGTTCTAGGGATGGGCGTATCGAGCCTAAGTATCGATATATCGATACTGACGCAAGTATCGAAAGTATCGATCCTCAAACTAAAAATATCGATACTAAGGTGTTTTTTATTTACCAGTGATTTTGTTTATTTAAAATAATACTAATAATGCATACAAATGCATTGAATTGGACAAATAACCTTTGTTCGCAAGTAACCGTAGGATCTATAGAACTATTTTCCTGCTCATCTGAACACACGCAAATGTTGCAAGACAGAACCAATCCATTAAAGAGAGCGTTCACTCACTGCTGACGGTGCATTCAAACGCTGCTTTTTCCCCAAAAGTTTTCATACGAAGATAAAGCTTTGGGAATGGCAGCCCTGACGCAATTCTTATCAGAGGACAAAGGACAAGGTAGTTCACCATCCACTAATTAATTGTAGCCTACATATTTTGTGCAATTACAGTTATTTAAATTGAACGTTGAAAGATAATGTTGATCATGTTGTATTTTGTAATGTTAATAGAAATCATACACTGTGTCAGAACAAAAAGGTTGCATTTTATGGATGTAACAGCCTGTCACTGGCAGTCCTTTATGAAAATGAACCATGGTTTTACTAAAGTGACCATAGTTCAACTGTATTTATAGATTTGAATCATGTGTAAACAAAAAACACATTTGAACCATGTGTAAACAAAACTATAACCTAATGAATTACAAATTAAGGCGTATTGAATGTTGAAATGTGTTTTAAACAAAGAGGTTATCATTACCCATTTTACTCTTAGTAATTTAATAAATTTAGTCATTTAAAAGTTTAGTTCAGAAGTACTGTATCGGTATCGATATTGACGATACTGCCTTGAAAAATATCAGTAACGTATCGAAAACAAAATAAGTGGTATCGCCCAACCCTACTGTGTGTTCATTTGAGTTCAAGGATACCGAACCTCTGGCTTTGTATATTTCCCGAAATACAATTAAAACAAGAATCTGATTGGTCAGGGGGCGGAGCTTACTGTCTGCGCGAGCGCTCATTGGATGACTATTCTGTCACTCAGCCGCGCCACGGGGATTTATTTCTAGACCCCAGTGAGGCGCGTGATTTTTTTTCCCAAACCAGTAGTGCGCAAACCACGCCCCCTACGCGAATTCATTGGTCAACCCTGTTACGTCACCTGAGAAGATGTTTGGACAGGTAGTTGATGGATCCGTCGCTGACAAACGGTAAACAGTTATTTTCAATAACATTATATTATTAGAATTATTTGTAGGTCTCAATGTGAGTTTTTAAAATTATTATTATAGTTTTCATTTTAACTTTTATCTTTATCTTATTAATTTCGTTCGCTCTCAGGAGAGTACGCATGTTTAGGCTGTGGAGAAGACCAAGCCGTAACGTTACATCTGAAGGTAAAAATTTGAATTAAGTTAGAATTTATATATATATATATAATATCCTCCGTGGCTGTCTATACCAGGGCTGTCCAAACTTGGTCCTGGAGGGCTGGTGTCCTGCATAGTTTAGCTCCAACCCCAATTAAACAAACCTGAACCAAGATAATCAAGGTCCAACTCGGTCAGGTGGCGAACTCTCGTCCCTGGAGGCCGCAGAGCTCAGCTCTAACCCTAATTAAAACTCACCTGCTTGTAGCTTCCTAGTAACCCTTCAGACTTTGATTGGCTTGTTCAGGTGTGTTTGATTAGGGTTGAAGCAAAACTCTGCAGGGCTGCGGCTCTCCAGGACCGACGTTCGCCACCCCTGATCTAGGTATACTCGAAGCTTCCAGACAGGTGTTTTGAGGCAAGTTAGAGCTAAACTCTGCAGGACACCGGCCCTCCAGGACCGAGTTTGGTGACCCCGATCTAAAACAAAGAACATGAATATTTACATTTTCCTGCACAATGTTCTTACAATAATGGTTGAACTGGTTCACAAAACCTCCAGTCACAATCGAAGCATTCCTTTTTTTTTTTTAATGCATTTCTTTTGAGATGCCCGATCACATTCCTATCTCTTTCCCTCAACACTCTCCTGTTATTCTGTACTTTGCTATTCCATAAAGAAAAAATGCCCATAAATAATAGATATATTTAGAACTCATTTACTTGTATCGTGTGTTCAGTATAGCTGGGAAATGCATTTAGAGTTGTGTTATACTGACATTGACTCTCCAGGGACGGGCCATGTAGCCATGGCAACCACACGCCCGGGGTGTTGATGGGAACCTCAGCAAATTCAATGACTCATCCTATGGGGCTCTTGTGTGCATGAGGACAAATAAATGTGAGGCAATCAATGAACATGTTTCTGATGTTCGCTCGTTTTTTACGGTCACTTGGCTCCATTTTGTGACTCTAAGCAGAAGTTGTCTGGGAAAGACACGGGGACACTGGCATTCAGATGGGTTACATAAGGTGCATTAATAGAGCAGCAGTGGGGTTGTGTTAGCACCCCTCCAGCTCTTCCACTACTGTTCTCTCACTGTTAAATGCTCTTCGTGTGGAAAAACATAATGAATTGAAGTTTACAGCACACTAAAAAAAAGAAAAAAATCTGTAAAAAAAACTGATAATGTACTGGCAGAAAATTACCAGGACATTTTCTGTTAAATTTATGGATGTTTCCTTCAACGTTAAAACGGAAAATTCTGTAGATTTACATTTGCTTCTGTACCATAAACGGACAATCCGTTATGCAGACATTTCTAAAAAAATTATAGCATAGGCCTATCTTTAGTAGCAAATAAATCCAGCACAATATATACAAATTGAACATGGTTTATTTTTACCTCATGTAAACATTCTTAAAAGTGCGTTCAGTAGCTTTTATTTGCCTTAAATGGGTGAAGACAACTATTATGACATCAATTAATTTAATAATGTGTAAAGCACCATTGAAAATGCTTGTATTGTGGAACACTTTTTAGTTTTAAACCGCAACAGGCAGAAAAAAGAAAACATGAGCAGGTATTGTACAATATTGGTGTTGCACCAAATTCCTACAAGAGAACACAATATTATTTAAAAGGACAGTTCACCCAAAACTGTGAATTCTGTCGTCAGTTACTCACCCTCATACCGTTCCAAATCCATACGATTTTCATTCATCTTTGGAACACAAATGAAGAGTATTTTTTAATGAATATCGAATGCTTTCTAGTCCCTAATCCATTGACCGCCCTACACTACCATTTCAAGGTCCGTTAAAGGGGTCATATGATGTGATTTCAAGTTTTCCTTTCTCTTTGGAGTGTTACAAGCTCTTGGTGCATAAAGAAGATCTGTAAGGTTTGCAAAGACTAAAGTCTCAAATCCAAGAGATATTCTTTATAAAAGTTAAGACTCGTCCATGCCCTCCTAAAATGGCTCATTCTAACACATATCTACATCACTATGTGGAAATATTAGCCTAATGCCGCCCAAATGTTCACGCAAAAAAAAGAAGGCATGGTTTCAAGAACAGCAGTAGTTGATGCAGTCATGTCAGGGAGACGCTGTGTGTTTCAGTGTGAAAGTAAAAGCACTTTATTTGGCCTTCCGGAGTAGATGCAATTAGGTAATCATTGGTTAAGATTTAATTTACAACAGAACAGCACAACCCAGATGTTTGAATTTGTGCAATGCATTTTATGGACGACAGTTTGTTTTTTTTTGTTTGTTTTTTTTTACCTAGAGTACAAGGCTGGCTGTGCACAAACTAAAGGCTATTTCTAAAAAAAATAAAAAAAAAAGGGTCAATTCCGACTTTGCTATGACAATCTGGCGCTTCTGAATCAGCGACTGTAAGTATGTTTTGTTATTGGTTGAAGTATTTGCTATTGACTGTAAAAATGCGAAGTAGGGCATAGAGGACCTACAATAATGTAAAAATAATGTGTTTTTTGAACATTACCGCATGTACCATTTTGTTCACACCAAATACAAAATAATGTCTTTAAATGGCAGCATATGACCTTTCATCATCCCTTTAGGTATAGCGGTCAGATTTTCATTAACAGGATCTTCATTAGTTTAAGATTTGTCACATAAGTGTCACTAACCCTTTAAGTTAGATTACTAACCACTAATTCATGCTAAATTATCTGCATCTGCAATTGACATGGTCAAAACTTTTTTGCACAGCATTTGAAAATAAAGAACAAAGATTCATGAACTCATGCCTGACATTTCAGTGTGAAACTAATGCCCGGTTCAGACTACACGATTTTGCCACTATTTGCTTGATGTAGGGTGTCGTGGGGATTTGTAAACGACAATGGGCATCAGGACGTAAGATTATATCGTTTCAGCATGTGTAGTTTGTCATAGTGGACGACAACTGATTCCGCGTCTGCGATACTTCACGATAGAAAGACTAGCATGTTTAATTTTTTTTTTCCGTCGTCCACGACGAGTTCTTTCACTTTGACGTTGACCAATAGCAGCACAGAAGTTCTTTCATACACCGGTTTCAAACATGCGAAACGAAAGCGAGATGATGGTGCTGCTAGGTGGAATTATGAGATGGAGGAAAGGTTGGTTGAGCTGTGGCAACAGTACTCCTGCCTGTATGATGTGTCATCGAGGGACTACCACGACAGAACAAAGAAAGAAAAATGCTGGCGAACTATAGCGGAAGCACTTCAGCAATGTTTACACTTGTTTTCGGAAGTCAGTTGCTAGTTCCGCCTTCTCGATGACGTCACGCGCGTCGTTAAAGACGGCACGCGATGAATGGTCGGGAAGCAACGTGTAGTCTGACATGTCTCTTGTCCACGCCACAACAAGATTTTAGGAGTCAAAATCGTGTAATCTGACACAGTGACTATCGTGACCGACAAAAATATTGTGTAGTCTGAACCCGGCATAAGAGAACTATATGTAACGCCACAGCACCTACTAGCTGACCTCCGTTACATAGACAATCTAAATTAAGAGCAGGGCTCCCAAGTGTTTGTGTGCTTTTAGTATCTCTTGCCAGTCCAGTTTGAGGAAACTACTTTTTTTGTTTTTTTTTTTTTTATTCTTTTTTTTTTTTTTTTTTGGCTGCATGTTCATCCAAGTTCTATGTTGAGATTTGAAAAAAACTCAAATTGTACATGGATTCTCGAAGTTGTTCATACACGAGTCTTGGAAGCGTAGGTTCCCTTCATCTGAACCTTTGACCCTCGTTCAGGATTTCTTCACAGGAAGACTGGAAATTACAAGAAATGAAATACAGAGTAACGTGCAGAACAGGTTGAGACTGAATTATCACGTTTCCAGTTCAAACATCGTTTATAAAATGCTAAACTTGCATTTCCAGTGGTATCCAATTGCATCTGTCATGTGATCTTGTCAACAATGTTTTATGATACACTTAAAGAGAGAGTTCACCCAAAATAAAATTCTGTCAATTAATTACTCACCCTTGTGTTGTTCCAAACATGTAAGACCTTCGTTCACTTTCGGAACACAAATTAAGATATTTCTGATGAAATCCGAGAGCTCTCTGACCCACGGTGAATGCGTGTGGTGCTGCTGACGTAGACTCCGCATGTGCTGCACCTTGTTTACCGGCAAATGAACGCACACGCATGCGTCGTGGTACTCTCGTTAATGGCGGCAGACTCTCCCAGGAGAGAAGAAATCATTGAATAAAGTTGTTATTTTTGTTTACTTTGCACAAAATGTATTCTCATAGCTTCGTAAAATTACAGTTGAACCACTGATGTCACGTGGACTATTTTAATGATGTCTTTACTACTTTTCTGGGTCTTGAACATGGTAGTTGCTTTGCTGTTTATGGAGGGTCAGAAAGCTCTCAGATTGAATAAAAATATCTTAATTTGTGTTCTGAAGATGAACGAAGGTCTTACAGGTTTGGAATGACATGAGGGTGAGTAATTAATGACAGAATTTTCATTTTTGAGTGAACTAACCCTTTGATTATTTTCCAACTAAGAGCACCACACACAATGCTTTTATACAAAAATCCCATTTCCTTACATATGTTCCTTACATTTCTATGAATTCCAGCGTAGGTGCCGTTCTCCTCTGGATGCTTTGTTTAAAATAAAACAAAGAGAATGTGTAGCTCAGCCACAATGGGGGAGGAAATGATAATTTCTTGAATGACAGCAATCTGGAATCACCAATAACAATAAACAAATAAGAAATTATAAACAACACATTGTAGTTAACATCTTAATGGTAAATACAATGGAGCATATGGTAGCAAAATTCCTATTTGACATATGCAAACTTCAAATGTAGTTCTGGTATTTTAATTTACATTTTTCCATACAGTGCAAAATGCATTTAAAATACATTTGCCTTTTCTCCAACTAGTTTTAAATAGCAAATTAAAACTAGTTTAATATTATAAGTTGCAAAATTAAAATGTATTACCCAAATTGATTAGAGATGTTTAACATGTCCAAGCAAAAACTGTAGCAAAATTATCATTTAAATGCTGTTTTTCCTAAATTCATTTAGACTTAGGCCGGCTCTTGGTATTGCATTTTCATCATATAATACCCACTGATAATGTAGCAAAATGTAGTTAAATTTCAAATGCCGGTTCTGAGCCACAGGTGCAGGCAAAAATGGGTATCACATATGGTGATTTAAATGTATTTTATTTTTCTTTAATGCATTGACACTTACATATAAGACATTTCAATAGCATTTTCATTTAATACCCCGCGATGAATTTAGTTTAAGTCAATGTGGAAAGCGTTTGATTGATGGTGAATATTGACCTATTGTGCATCCTGTTGCCGAGCCCCGCCTTGATGTAGCCTAACGATTGACAGGTCAGGGGTGTGTTGCATTTTCAAATACATTTCAAATCCACATTGACTTCATATCCATCGCGAGGTATTAAATGAAAATGCAATTGAAACGTCTTATATGTAAGTGTCAATGCATTTAAGACATTTAAATCACCATTTTGCTACACCTTTGGTTCAGAATGCATTCTGAAATTCTCACTGCATTTTGCTACAATTATCACGCGGTATTATGACACAAATGCAATCCCAAGGTCCTTCCCCTAAGTCTAAATGCATTTAGGAAAAACGGCAATTAAATGATAATTTTACTACAGTTTTTGCTTGGACATATTAAACGTATCTAATCAATTTGTGTAATATATTTTAATTTTGCAACTTACAGGTGCATCTCAATAAATTAGAATGTCGTGGAAAAGTTAATTTATTTCAGTAATTCAACTCAAATTGTGAAACTCATGTATTAAAAAATTCAATGCACACAGACTGAAGTATTTATAGTCTTGGTTCTTTTGGTCAATTGTGGTGATTATGCTCACTTTTAAACAAAAACCCACCAATTCCCTATCCTCCAACAAATTAGAATAC
The DNA here is from genome assembly GCA_018155175.1 of Sinocyclocheilus anophthalmus. NCBI lineage: Eukaryota > Metazoa > Chordata > Actinopteri > Cypriniformes > Cyprinidae > Sinocyclocheilus > Sinocyclocheilus anophthalmus. The sequence continues at coordinate 1,143 of JADLZN010005976.1, read as the reverse complement.
TTCATAAGACCCAATAAAAAAACATTTAATTAGTGAGTTGTTGGCCTCCTGGAAAGTATGTTCATTTACTGTACAAGCACTCAATACTTAATAGGGGCTCCTTTTGCTTTAATTACTGCCTCAATTCGGCGTGGCATGGAGGTGATCAGTTTGTGGCACTGCTGAGGTGGTATGGAAGCCCAGGTTTCTTTGACAGTGGCCCTCAGCTCATCTGCATTTTTTGGTCTCTTGTTTTCTCATTTTCCTCTTGACAATACACCATAGATTCTCTATGGGGTTCAGGTCTGTGAGTTTGCTGGCCAGTCAAGCACAGTAACACCATGGTCATTTAACCAGCTTTTTGTGCTTTTGGCAGTGTGGGCAGTTGCCAAGTCCTGCTGGAAAATGAAATCATCATCTTCAAAAAGCTGGTCAGCAGAAAAAAGCATGAAGTGCTCCAAAATTTATTAGTAAACGGGTGCAGTGACGTTGGTTTTCATGTTTTTTAAATTTTGACAATTTTTGTGTGCTGTTGTCTGTGTACTGCGATAGAGAACTAATGCGCCCCTGGCGCGCTGTTTGAAAAGCTTCATGACATTGTACGTTAACAACAGCGTGCCATTAACGGTATAGAATTAACTTTCTCATGTGTGTGTGTTGTGTTTGTTAACAAAACAGACTCAAATGAGTCTAAACCTACCTCGTTTGGGCATAAAAGGTGGTGTTACCCCTGGAAGAATTTCCGCTATGTCTATCTTCACACTAGTTGTATAATCTCTTTAAATAATAAAAAAAAGTCGTTAATGCTGTCGTCTTTTCGGACATGCTCTGCCAGCTCTGTGTGAAGACATTAAATCCTAAACACAGTTGTACCCAGGCTGGGAGTAACAAAATACCATGTAACAAGCTTTACGTCTTGAAAATACAAAATTGAGTAACTGTATTTCGTTCGAATTACATTTAAATAAGTGGTAATCAAATTACGTTACATCTGAAAAGTATTTTTATATTACCAAAGTGATTACTTGAATTTATTAATGTAATTTTCTTATTAATTTTAAGTTGGGGATTTTAACCATAAGGCTCATCACAACACAAAAAATGGACGACACAACAGAAAGCCATTCGCGTAATGCATTTCTCTCGTGGAAATACAAAGACTAT